>QWTY01049039.1:0-17787 GCA_008033365.1 Pseudorectes ferrugineus | reverse complement strand
GTATTATCAGCTACGATCCAAATTTGGGACGACATCTGAGGTTGGTGTTTTAGGACTGCTTTCATAGCATATAGAAATGCTACAAACTTCCCAGAAACTGATTCTTGGGCTCATAAAATTTCTCTTCCAGTTTGTGTTACTGCTTCAAGATTCATCAGCTGAGTTACAGTTATGGCTGAATCTAACTCATATTACATTTGAAAAAATAAATGTGCACTAAAAGTAATTAAAGCATGTTGGTTCATGAATAATACACCATTTTACTACTATTTGCAGAGTATAATGAGACAAGCTACTAAATTGACAATGAATGCTCTATTATGTGATTGCCAACTGTTTTATAAGATATTGAACAGATTCATTTATTCTATCATCATGTGCATTATCAAGCTATTGCTTTTTAATAAATTAATTTCTCCTGTGTCTCCAGAGCCTTACTTTGAAATCTGGCTGAAGGCATAAATGGAATTAATTCTGCGGTCTGAGTTTAAGTCGCGGTGCCTCGCAAGCCCCGCAGCTGGCAGCGGGCACAGAGGGGATTTCTCCGCGTGGCCGCGGCGGAGGGGCTTAATTGCGTGGGCAAGGAATGGCTTTTAATGGCCAGCCGACAGAAACAGTCGCCCCTGCAGGGCAGGGCTCTCTGACAGCTCTTGTTTATCAGGGGCTCTCCTTGCCAGACATCCCCGGTCCCCTGCCCTTCACCCCCACCCACCCGCCCGCCGTAAATTGACCCTTTAATTGTTCGGCAGCCTAAGCCTGGTGACACCAGCCACTGACTGCAAAGCAGCACTTAATCCCTGGTTGGGTGATAGTGTCATTAGGAAAGTAATGTGATTGCGGGGAAGAATCTCCCATCTCGGCTGCGGGCTGGGTTGGAAGGGAGGATTATCTGCGAGCCCTGGGCTGGGGCTGAGGCAGCACGGAAGGTCCGTGCAGCCCTGATGCTGCCGAGCTACTTCGCTCGGTGGTAAACAACTTCTAATTGCGGCTGTTGACAGGACTCACTGTGTGTAACTAACCTTGCTGCAATGTTATTATTTCTGAAGGGAGCCTTTCTCCATATTTTTAACAATAAGTCTGACAGGTGTCATATTAAAAACAGGGCTTAATTCTAATGCAACTATTCCCACCCGCCTTTCCCTTCTCATTTTTGTGCCTCTGTAATGCATGAATTTCTCCTGCTCATAAAGATTAAAGGAACAGCTTTGCTGGAAGGAAAATACTGGTTTGTTTGTAGTCCAGGTACATTTGAGATGGTCTCAGTACCAGCTCCCTTTCTCCTCTCTTCTCCAGCCACGCCGGCTCAATGCTGGGAGAAAAGAGAGGGAGAGAAATAAAGCTTTCCCGGGGATGAGAGGTAATTCAGGATCCATTGAAGCGAAATTTCAGGCTTCCTTTGAACTGTGACCCGCAGCCACTGTCCAGGCGTGCCGTGGCTGCGCGGCCTGTGATGCACGGCTGACTGCTGTCCACCAGAGACCCAGCCCAGGCCAGCAGTTCACTTACAAGTTTACACTGGATTTAAGTCAAAATGCTAAAAACGCTGGTGTTCAATCACTGCTAACTGTGTGCTCGGCAGACAGCTCCCAGAAGACTCTGTGCTTGTAAAACCCAATACGCCACGTAAAGTGAGGGTTTATGGAGGTGAGAGGGGTTTAGAACACTTTTCTCTTCTCCACCCCTCCTGCATGTTTTTTTGTGATGCTGCTTTTCAGGTGCTGGGACGGCTTCAGCCTCGTCCCATCGCACACAGGCAGCAGCCCAGAGCACAGAGGGCTGCACTCAGAGAGGCACTCCCCATTTCCATAACCTTCCCCCGTGTCTCCTGCCCTTCCTCTCAGGCTGCCTGCAGAAGGCAAAGTCCATTTTAAAGCCATCAGTTCCGTGCTGATGTGATGATCAGTCAGGACCAGCGTGGCTCCCATGCTCTCACTTCTCTCTCTCCTTCCTTTGCAAAAAGCTTACATGTTCCACACCCGCCAGCATCACACGCACTCCTCAATCCTGGCTAAGAACATTACAAAGCTGCTCAAACTGCTGCTGTAAAAGGCTAACACCAGCCCAAGGAAAAGGGTGCCTTCTTTGCCAGGAGGGATCATAGAAATCCAGTGTACAAAGCCCCTAATTTAGCCCATGCTCACATATCTGCAGGCACTGCACCAGACCTGTGTAAGGTTTCCATATGAACAACACGCACGGTGCAGATCAGTCTCAAAGTGTTGTGTAATGTTCAGTTTTTACAACAGTTCTTTTAGAAGAGTGAAGATAAGCAGTCAAAATAGTCTCACCAGGCATTTGGTGATCTATTCTGTACCCCTTTATGATTGATGATTTTCTGGGACTCAAAAAAAAAATATTATTTCTTCCTCTCTTTTTTTTTTCCCCCCCTGCATAAGCAACTGCCCAGCAAATTGATAAGAGCCCTTTTTAATTAGCTAGTGAAGTTGTATGGGTAATGTTCCATATAAAAGGTCTATAAAACACAGCAGAATTAATAAAATGACTGCTTCTCATTTAATTCAGGTCCTCCAAAGGGATCCATATGTCTTGCTTTGGTCTGTTTGCAGTACTTCTCTCCACCACCTAGCCACGAATTGATTAAAATCACATTCCTCACTTAAAACTGGAGCCCAGTTGGTAAGAGATACTGGATAGTAATTAAGGTCTGTGCACAGACACATGAACCCCCATAAAAAAAAAAGTACCAAAAGGAATCATTGTGCATCGCTTGGATTATATGCAAACACAGCTCATGTTGACAGCTACCTCTGGATGACTCCATCAGTACACACTTTATCTCCAGCTGTCCAAGTAATTTTCCCAGGATTTCGCCCCTCTTTTTCACTCCTCTCCACACAGATGGATTAGAGCAACAAACGGTTTACATGCTGCACATCATTAGCTATCCTCCCTCACTACCCAGCAGATAACAACTGGGCTCTATCATCAGGACATTCATAACACCTTGACACTTTTACAACTATGCTGTTCTCTGCCAGAGCAATCTTCTCTTTTAAAGCATGAAGCTAATTCACAAAACACCCCTTGGAAAGTACTCTGCAAACGCAACAGGGGTGGGGGAGAGAAGGAAAAGCACAGCCCAGAAAAGGCATCTAGTAAATAACACAGTTAGCAGTGTACGAAAAAAAAAAAAACTCAAGAGAAAAGCAGCACATTCTTTCTCTCCAAGATACCTTTCTATTTTGCCATTTCCTCTGTCCCACAGTGAAGGGCACCAGCAAACAGCCATCAGTCTGCTGTATTTCAATGCTTCCATCACCGTGTCATTCAGGCACCTTCCAAGCCTGGAATCAGCCTGTGCAGGTCCCTTCTGGGTTCTGTGCCCCTGGTGATGGTTCAGCTGCTTCCCTGGGCATGGGTTTCACCAAAGGAGTCTCTTTGCAAAGGGACCACTTGAAGGTTTCAGTCAGTCACATGTTTACTATGCTGTTACTAATGGCTATTCTAGCTTTCCTAAACTGCCTGAAGTCTCGAGGAATCTTGACTCTAAAAGATTTGTTAATAAAACAACACTTTCCCTGCATAGGCTGGGACCCTGCTTCAGAGCCCACTCGTGCTCAGACATGGGTTTATATTTAGAATAAAATACAAACCTACATCAGCCACTGTGTGGAAGGAAATACACTTTAGCAGCATTTTCCAAGCTTCTCAGCATGCCCCCTGCCGCCCCAACCATACATTTTAATGTATAGTACACGCTTGTTTAAAAAAGAAATACATAAGGAGAAAGAGTAATTACCGTAGCTTAAATTCAGCCTGATAAGAAGGGCTTGCACAGTCTGAGCAGCTGTTCCACTGCCATTCAGATTATGAAAATATAATCCTAGAGAACCTTGTCAAGATAAATACAGAGCATGAAATGTATAGGCAATTTTTCCCCAGCCACATATAATGATCAATTCCAAAGCCACAAGTGATACCAAAGGACAAAATAAGATCTGTCTAGACTTTCTCACTTACAAGATATTGATCATTCCAATGGTAAACTGGTTAGTATAAGTGTGTTTGGCTTGAAAGGTCATGAGCTTAACACCTGACAAGGAGTTATTCAACCTTGATATAAGTCAAATTATTGCAGTGTTGCTGGAAAGGCTTCTCCAATAAAAAGCCCTACCTGGTCTGAGAATATCTGGGATTTGTCTTCCAGATGTCAAAAGACAAAGCAGGAAGGAGAAATAAAAGAGGCCAAGATTTGGCATGGGTTTCTGCTGGTTCACCTCTACCTGATTTGGCAAGTAGAGGTCCCAGCAGTCAGTGAGTGTCTGGGCAGAACAATGGACAGCAGTGGAAGCTGCCACTGATTGAAAAGGCACCTCCACTCCCCTAAAAGCTTCTGGCCCTTCAATCCCAGCAAGGGAGTTTGCTCACTCACCTACACGAACTTGAACATACAGGGCACCAACATAGGGTCAAAAAATCACCATTAAAATGGGAACTGTTGACTTTGGAAGGAAAGCAGGGGGAAAGGGTCAAGCAACGCCCCGCAGCGTGTGGGTGGGAAATGCTCCGCGGCATCGCCTGCCAGCACCTCCCCTTCCCAAAGTCCTGAGGGGCCATGCATCAGACACAGCCCTAATCCAGCCTCCTCCTTTTTTATGGGGATAACTAGCAAGTGCTTATTAGGACTATTAGGAGCTTGATGTGAATTTGCTGGATCTTTTCCAAGAACTATAAATACCCGATCTATTTTGCTTTATTCAGTTCTTTTTGTTTTGCTGATATGATACTAGTTAAGGTTAATGGGGTTTGCTTTAATATTAGACACAGGATCACTTAACTACCTTTAATGAACACTGGAGTCAATGCATCGTGGAGTAATTCACACAGACATTGCCTCAGGTAAATCAACCGGAAAAATGTAAGCCAGTCAAATAAATAAATCTGACCGGCTGTAAACGTGCCAAATTTTACACCAAAATATATCTGAAAGCCAATGACTTAGGCACATCTAGGATATTAAAATGGAGGGTTTGGAGTCTGTTTCTTTTCAATTGCTTTTCCTCTTTTAATGTTCCCTGCACATCCCTCCTGTGCTGAAACCAAACTGAGATTGCAAGAAAAATTATTTTCACAAGTGTTTCTAATAGAAGCGAGGGCTCTACAGCTTGGTGTCTTGTTTTTTCATTTGGAAAAAGCCTTCTTTTATACTGGCTATCTCAACACAGGAGAGTGAGAGACAAAGAGGAGAACAGAGAGTGGAAGAAGGAAAATGGAGAGAGAAAAAAATGAAGGAGAGGAAAAAAGAGAAACGGAGAATGACTGAGTGAAATAAAAAGTGAGAAAGAAAGAATCAGGGAGCAAGCAATGTTATCTGCATTGGAGAAAATTATGACAGTGAAATTCTAGACAGGGAAATACACTGGTGTCAATAAATAAAAACCAGAAATAAGAACCAGAGGAACCCAAACAACTCAGTGAAGTTAGGGGTTAGCTCACTTCATCCTAGTGCAAAACTAAAACTGTGCTAACATTAAAAGTCCTCTTACCTTGTAACACTGAAATAGAGAGTGGGGTACAGAGGAAAAACACACAGATGTTCTTTGAAGGAAGGCAGGCAATATCCCTAAGTACTGAATTCTCATAAAAGCGGGCAATATTTCAGCAATAAGGAATGACAGGGGGTTCATTATCTGTTATTAATGTTTGCCTAAATGGAGCATAAGGCCCAGGCCTTCGGGGGAGTGCAGAGCTCCCAGCATCACTTAATTACTGCCTCTTCTGAACCCAGCAATGCCAAGCTCCAGTGCAAAGCTCTGCAGTCGTACACTGCCTGTGTTATACGAGAGTAATTCTGTCTGGCTGTGAAAGGGAAAAATAATGCGTGTGTGAGGGCTGTTGCACAGGTGACAGGAGTTAATCACTTTTTCTCCCCAGATAAACTCCAGACAATACCAGGAATTTGGCTGTAACCATCGCCTCAACTTGCAAACCCTTCAACCCAGGCCATGAGTTTTCAGACACTGCACTACACCAGCATCTGGTCTGTGTAGCTCAGACTGGAGAAAACTTCTAGGAGACAAGAAAGACCTTTTTTTTTCACTCTGAAAAAGGCTGAAAAGAGGTGTTCTTCTTTCTGGAATAGCCCCTTTTATTTCTTTATTCCACCAAATGTTTCAGTGCAGGATGTGCTGCCCATGGGGAAGGGGCTGCAGAGAGTCGAGGAAGATGAGTGGGCAGGATTTGCTGTCTCCTGAAGCTGTTGCTACAGAGGTGGCACAGCAGGGATTAAAAAAGGCCATATATTCTTTACTGCTGCTTTAGGAAAGACTGTGGCATCAGGTAAGGAAGCAGACAAGGAGGGAGAAGCTGAGGCTGCCTCTGGGCAGAAGCCTTGACTTTAACTCCTGTTCAACAACTAATCCAATGCAGTATGGTTGCAGACAGGAAAAATCATGGAAGGCAGACTGTTAACAATAAAGCATAAATAATAAGGGGATCAAATAAACTTCTATTAACAATGTGTCCTTCTATTTATTTGTTTATATTCTGTCTACAGAAAATGTGATGCTGGACTGAGGATGGCTTAGAACAACCTTCTGGCATGAAGACAGCTACAAAGCACAAAATACAAAAAATGAACTCAGAAAGAAACGAGAAAAAAACAGCGTTTTCTTGGCATCAACAAGAAGCTCTTTATTTTTCCTCAAGTTTTCTTTTCTAAAAAAAAAAAAAATGGAACTAAGACATTTGCAGAAATGAGACAAACTTTCTCTTCAGGTGACAATATTCAAGCAAGCATGTTGTTTTATTGAATTTAAATGGAAAGAAAAGAAAAGACAGATTTGGAATGGGATACAGTATCAGGAGAACTGAGAAACTGTGAACTTTCAAGGAAAAAAAAACTCCTTAAAACTGTGAACTGAGAAATGGATGGAAATACCATTTAAACCCCTGATTACACTCTGTGTGTTCTTAAGGAGACATCATCATCTTTGCTAACTCAACAGTACTTAGGGAATGGTTTACAACATATCTTTTATTGTAATCTTTTAAGGAAAAAAAACAGAAATATTTAATTAGCTGTGACTTTACCATTACTGTTCAGATGTCTTCCTGCACCTTCTTTTTCTAGACAGCGCAGATGTATTTGCAGCCAACAGTCAAGGGCAGAAAAGATTTCTTTCCCCAATAATCTTTTGATTTGCCACACCCAATAAAATCCTTGTAGGGAAAAAGAATCAACACAACTACCATCTCCTGATCAATACCTAAAGCCTAACAGACAGTAATTATCAAAATAAGGAGGAAATCCCATATTGGGCTACGTACCTACCCATTAATCAAAACAACAGAAATTATCTGCAGCATTGCTTTTCTAAAATAAGACAAAAGATGCCTCCTTGGGTTACACTTTGAACAGGCTATAATCAAAAGAAAGAGAACCGAGACTAACTAAGCCCCAGGAAGCCGCATTGTCCCTTTAACCCGCAGTATTCCCCATCTCCCATTAGTACTTAACATTTTTCACTATGTTGTGACTGCTATTATTTCATTTAACACTGGTTAATCTGTATCTGAGGTACATGGAAACCCTCTAGATGATAAGATTGGACAGGTTCCAGTGTTGGCAGTTTTCGAGCGTGCACACACTCGTGTGTTTTGATCCTTCCAGGAGCTCCCTGCTATTTGGCCTGCCTGCCAATTCGTTCTTGGATCAGCCTCTCGCTCAGCTCCCAGAGGGCGGCGGCCGTGGCATCGCCCTGCGCCTCCTGCGAGGGCAGGCAGCGGCAGCAGTTGTTGAAGTACATCCCGCCCAGGCCCTCCAGCTCCGCCGCCGTGGCACAGTACACAGTCGTGGCAGCTCCTTGTTGCTGGAATTAAAGAAAAAAAAAAAATAGAGAGATAAAATAAGCAAAACTATATAAATATATATAGAGATATTTTATTGTTTATTATTGTCGTCGTAATTTCGACCGCAGCCCTTTGAAGCTGTGTCTCGTGCAAGAGCTGGAAAAGCACCGTGGCTGGCAGGGTAACCTGCCTGGTGACAAGGCTGCAGCCCTGCTGAAGGCACTGCCTGCCTCCTGGACACTTATTTACAAACCACTTCAATGGGGACTTTTTTCTTTTCCTTCCCTCTTAGAGCTAAAGAAAAGAAAAAGAGAATCCTGAAGCACAGCCCCAAGCTCAGGTTTTTTGCCCCTTTTCGGTAAAAACCTGGATTGGTGGCAGGGGCTGCCCAGGCAGCGTTGCACACCAGAACAGTTGAGCCAGGTTTAAAAGCAGCACCTCAAAACTTCCCTTTGCATCACAGAAATCATTGACCGTATGCCCAGGCACCCCCACTGCCCAGTCCCGACCCACAGCCCAGCCTGATAGATGGATTTGGTTTGTTTGGGTTTTCTAAACCTCTTGTGCAAAATTAACCTGGGCACTCCAATTAAGACCTATCATGTAAAGTGCAGTCGGGATTGGTGCCAAACCTGCCCATGGATCTTGGATCAACAGTCTCCCCATGGCAGTTGTCACGGCTGCCGTGTGAGAGCGTTTGCCTGCTGCAGGCAGAGACAGGGGCTGGTTCTGCAGAGACACGAGGCGTTCCAGTGGAGTTTTGTTCTGTAACAACCATTTCTCATGTCTCATAATGCTTTAAGAAATGGCGTGGGTAGATTAGAGGTTTTTGTGGATCAGAAGGGATTTTTTTATTTTTCTTGCTTTCTCCTTTTTTTTTCCTTTCCCTTTCCCTTATTTTTTTTATTTAAATACCAAGCAAAATTATGTTTGAACAGGAAGAATGGGTTTCTCTGAATTTTCCCCACAGAAACCTGCAGATGGAGGGCCACAGGGTTGGGGCAAGCACCCTGGCATGGGTGATGGGCTATTCCCTGGCACAGACTAAAAGCACAGTGCCAGAACTGCTGGAGAGAGGGCAAGAAGCTATTTTGCTTTGTAAACTATAATTAAAAATAATAGGTGAGAGCGCATTAGCAAAACACAACACTAATTTAAAACCGATAGAGTTTATCTGGCATCTTATGATTATTTATGTACATCTTAGTCCTTTCTGTGGTAACTAATTATGAGCTGATAGGAATCAGAATAAAGAGGCTGCCAAGTGCAATTGAAAAAGTAAATGAAGAGAAATTAGTTGTTGCCGCATTAAGATAATTTAATGGGAAAAGAGAACAGGCTTCAACTTCTTGTGATTTTCCTCCACTCCTCTTTTTTTTGGCCTTTCATTGTTATAACCAAGGAAACTCAGGGTGCTGCTAGGGGGTCAACCTGCAGAAGACCTCTACTTTGCATTCTCATCCTTCAAGGACAGGAAGCAGTTTAAAAAGCCCCAATTCTCCTTATTTGAGGCATCTCAACTTTGTAGCAGCAAAGAAGTGCATATTTGTTTGCAAGACATGCATTTTCCTCAGCAGATGGGATTAAACTGATAATGATGACTCCACAGCTTAGAAATGATCTCCCATCGCAAGGTAAACCAAAACTGTCTGTATTAAGTATTTTGAAAGGCATATATTTATCAAGAGACCAAAATATTTTTAAAGTTAGTATGATACATAGTAATCCTCTTATTAAACCAGTATCTTTTTTAAAAAAAGAGAAAGCATCTTAAAGGTGGTAGTGGAAATGGAAGAGAGTTCTACTAAAAATAATATTAATAGAGAACAATAAAATTTCTATGCTCGTTTCAACTATCCTATAAAGCTCCACAGTACAGGTATGATCACTGTATTCAGCTGTTTAGAATGTCTCAAAGCCCCTAAAGAGTATTATTAGTTTTTTGCAAGCAATTCAACTGGACTTTCATTAGAAAGGTGAAATTAAACTAAATTGCTCAATGCAGAGCGAGAGCCCTCAAGCTATTGCTGAAAAGCATCCGTCCAGCCAAGCTAAACTCAGGCTATCTCTAATAGAATTCAGCTAATTCATAAAATGGAAGTTTATCAGAGCCAGTTTAAAATCCAACCCAAACAATAATTTATCTTTTCAAATGAGTCGAATTTGATGATGTTTAAACAAAATTCTCAGCAGGCAGAAAAACGTCCCAGAGCGCAACAGCAGTGCTTTATACCTTGAGCATTGACACAAGCTAGACTCCAGAAGAAGAGAATAGTTTTCCCTGTGTGAGCATAGGATATTTACTTTAAGCGATAAAAGATTATGTGGCTGGAAGCCCAAAGCACTTTATCTTGCGATGCCTCCAGTGTTTTGCTGAGAACTGGATGTAAGCAATGTGCCATTTGCTTTTTGGCTGTGTGTATCCTTACTTCTTTCTAAATGTTTCAATCATGTTGGCTGTTTTGGAAGAAGGAAATTCAATGGTTCTATCATTGAAAGAAAAGTACCTTTCTTATTACTTAAGAGAAATGCAGTCGTGTTTATCCCTTCGTTGACAGAGGGTAAAGTTTTACTATTTCACAATAATGGACAAACACGAACTCATCAAGCCTAGGAGAATTCTTCAGATAGCAAAACTGCGTAACAGAAGGTAAATCCCAGATTCTCAGTGCCATTTAAGCACCTAATTTCCTTTGGTGAAGGCGAGCTGGTTGCATTCAGGCACTTGAGGATCTGCCTAAGTGACTTGTCCAAGGACAGAGGGGAGTGAGCATCACAGGAATCAAATCCCACTTTGGGTTGGGAGGTATCAAGAGGTCTCCAGTCCAACCTCCTGCCCAAAGTGGTATGCCTGGAAGCCTCATATATGCCATGCTGAACGGGAAGGTCCCCAAGGGATAAATCCCTCCTTTGCATCTATGACTCCAATCCCACAAACCTCTGTGAAGAGCCAGAGCTGCAGATAAGTGCAAACTGCCTGCACTGCTAGCCAGAAACTGCTCTGTTTCTCAGCAAATATTGTTTATCCCTTATGAACACAGTCCTTTGAATGACATCTTTATATGCTGGGCCTTATGACAGTTTAGTAACAAGTTTTAATTTTTTGCTCATCAGCTTTCTTGTTCACATATCATCAGCATACAACAGCAGAGGATGTTAGGGAATCTAATTAGTAAACAATTCCATACTGCTGATACAAGATGAAACATTCTTAAACCAATAAAAAGAGCACTTTAATCACTGTTGAATGACTTTCAATGCCAAGCGGTTTGTGCCATGTCAGAACATAATTTGAAGAAGATTAGAGTACTATATAAAAGAATTAATGTTAACAACTTCGTTAAAAAATGTCTTAAACAATGAGCTTGTCAGTTGTCACAGACTCTCCCTGATCCATTGTGATTAAGGCCCCCCCTCCCAACAAGTTCAGCTGATAAACAATGCTAAAAGCGTCAGGCAACCTAAACATTTTTTTCCATAGGTCCATCAGTTGTACAGGGTGCTAATCACCAGAGCTGGGGTCAGCCTTCTTTAACCTGCAACAAAGGCAGTGGGTTGCAATAATGAATACACAGGATAAAGAATTTGTGAGAAGCCCAACTGAATCTTTAATCATGCCTCAATGCCATTTCCGATCCAGTCAAACATTTGAAAGCTGCTGGGCAAGCACCACGCTATCAATCTTCCCAGCGCATGTAAAATTACCCGGGAATCTTGTTTTGGATTAAGTTGAAGAGTGTCTTAGTAATAAGGGTTCATCATTCTCTTCCGCAAATCATTTGTCAGTTTTGTAATACAATCTTCCTCTGCAGCAGGGTGGGATTTATACAGCAGTTGCTGTTTATTTATAGTTGAGGCTCAAAGATCTAAATTATCCATCCTTCTAAAATCCTTTGTTGAGTTGAAAATACTAAGTAGCTACTAGTTCATAGGCATTTATTTCATAACTGCTAGCAGTCAATTTGTAACTGATGGCACTGAATGCAAATTAATATTGAATATCTTAACAGTAAAAGAAAAGGGGTTCTTGAGATACAGTACATGGTAAAACCCTCATTAATATATGCATCCCTTAGTATTCTGAGATACCATTTATGTTCCTGATAAGAAAACATATTACACAGTTAATGTTTAGTTTTTAGATTTGTCTACCTTCAAATGCATGTTTATTTTCTAAAATTAGACTTTTGTTCTGAAGCAAGTTTACATTCCAAGCATATAAATAATAGAAACAAAGCCATAACTTATCTGTATACTTATCAACTATGAATGAATAGGATCCACTCTAAACTCTGTTAAGAGTACACAGCACTCAACATTGTCTGCCAGGGAGATGGGATCAGCTTATTTGAAAAGGAGGGGTTTATTTTCTTATGAAAAATTAAGGATAAAGGCCAGTTATCTTGGTAGCCTGAGGTTAAGTTCAGCACAGAGCATTTTAAAAGACGGCCAGTGGAAAGAGGTGAATTCAAAATGACATGAGAGGAGAGTATTTGTGACAAGGGCCAGATTCAAAGCAAGCAGCTCAAGTGAAATAAAAAGGCAAGTCCTTAAAACTCTTCAGGCTGTTCCTGTTATTCATATCAGGACTCTCAGACAAAGCCAACACATCCCTAACTAAAATATCAGATCCACACAAAGGCACTGTGAGCATACCACTTACAGCCGAATAACTCATTACGCAGCAGTGTGAGGTAGAATCATAGAGTCATTAAGGTTGGGGAAGATCATCAAGTCCAACCACTGACCTAACCTAGCAACCAAGGTAGTATGAACATATTCCAGATATGAAACCAATGGGGTGTCCCACACCTTCTCCGTGCCTCTGATAAGCACCCTGAAGAGTTCATTCTGTTAGAGGGAAAATCTCCTCAGCAGCTGGCTTCAGCAGTGGCCATTTTCCCAATTTGATGTATAAAATTTTATTTTAAAATATAAAATCTCCTTGGAATAACAAACAAAACGATACAGAATCTGTTTCCACAATGATTGGTTCTAAATTATCTAAACCAAACCCTAAAGTGACAGCTGCAGTTTTACATTCCTCGAGCCTCATCTCCACCTGGTGGGAATCAGCACAGGTTTGCTGCCTTCTCAGAGGCTCCACAGATCGGAGCAGTGGCTGAGGATCTACTCCAGTGCTTGTTGTGAGCCTGATGCTGATGCACGGAGTGGGCACTGTGGGGTTTGTGCTGCCTGGGGGCAGCTGGGAGAAAACTGCTCTCAGAATGGATTTGTCTCCTTCTGGTATTGCTAGCAAACCCCAGCTGGGATTGAGGTGCAGAGTTTTCTCAAACTATACTTATTCCTTTCTCTGTAATTTGAATTGGTAGGTTTTTTCCTATCAAGCCCAAGCTCTTGTGAACAACGTGGAGCACAATGACCTCTTCTGAAAAACACTAGCACATCTAAAATCCTCATGTCCTCATTCAACCTCCAGGATTCCTCAGTATCTGAAGTGCTTTTAGGAGCAACCTTAAGAGCTGTTTGGTGATATCACCCATGGCTGAGGCCAGTTGTAGCTGAGGGAGCCACTTCTCAATGTCAGGGGTTACTCTGCTCCTTTTTCCTACTGGGATAACTCAGAGTTGTGAGGAACAGTCACTTTTCCAACAATGCAGTGAACAAGTTTTAGTCTCGCCTGTGAGATGACAGGAGAACTGTTCAGTTCCTGCTGCAGTCCTCTTACTCAGAGCAGTCCCAGATGCACAGTTATCTTACGAATAACGTTCAGAATATGTATGTATTAATGTCCTGTAAGAAAACAGGATTCCCTGATTGCTTTTTCAGCAAGGAAATATGAAATTGAGACCTGCCTTTGCTATTTTGGGAGAGCGCGAAACTGAAATCATATCTGCAGCTAAAAAAATAAAACTTTGGAGCTGCCAAATATGATCTAAACCCCAAATTGGGCTCAGTTGACTTCAGGTCCTATTTCCACCGAAGTGCCAGCAGGAAAACGTGACCTGAACTGACACTGTATTTACAGTCTTTTCAAAGGTCTCACCGAACCACATCTAAACCAGAGGTGCTCAACCACCTCCCCTTCCCCCATCACCACAATTAAACCAGCAAAGCATCTCTTAGAAGATAATACAACGGATAAACCAAAATCTATAAGGTCTGCTTTTTTCCCTCTGATATATTCCCTTTTCAACTAATTCCCAACTACAAAGACTCAAAACTCCATCAGCTTCTCTACTTGCAAAGCATAGTTGGTTTCAAGCTGTAACTTTTCTTAGTGTCATTAAGACCCTTACACATTTACAGTATTCTTTACATACATTATGAGATAAGCGTGCTATGTTCTTTGAGTAAGGAAACTGCAGTAGTTCACGAAAGAGGATTTGTTTTCAACTGCTGAGGCATTAAGACCTAGTGATTATTTCAACTATTCAGTATATGCAGCTATATTTAACTTACATTCTGGGTTTTAACTTTGCAAAAGAAATCGTGTCCATTGTAATAAATGTATTTTGATAATGCACCATGTTGTTTGTGTTATGCAACCCCCTGTATGTTCTCAATTACAGCAATGATAGCACTTGAAAACTTCCAACCTCCAACATCCGGTATCAAACAGATTGTCTGCAATCATTCCACAGGAGAAAAAAAAAATACAATACAGGACATCAAGTCAGGAGAACTGGGTTGTTTTCCTCTTTCCAACTTTTCCTTCCCTAGTGAGCTTGGACAAGTCACTTCAACTCCATGTACCTCACTTTTCCCAGCTATAAAATGGGGAGAGTACTCTTATTTACCCACCTCACAGGCGTGTTGTGAGGAGTCATTCAGATTTATGGAGTGCTTTCACACTTAATTTGGAAAAGAACTGTGTAAGTATAAAGTGTTCTATTATAAACCATTGTTAAAATGTGTAGAAGATGTAGAACAAGGTTGGCAAAATAGCTGACAAAAATGTAATTATCTTTTAAAATCATGCCTATTTTTCTCTATTGTATAAACTTAATTCTTTAACTTGTGAAGCTGTCTGCTACTCTGGGTCCTGTTCCAGTGTCTTCCCTCTCACATCCAGTTTTTTTGCCCAGCTCACAGAGAACTTGGTAAAACTCTTACTAGCCAAAACAGCGAGTTATTAAAAAATGGATGCTTTAGAGAGAAACAGTCCCTGAAAGGGTGATCCATGCATTCATCTCTCCCACCCTTTGCATATTCTAGGCAGAGCCATCCTGGCATACCAGGGGTGGGATTCAGTTGCCTAACATGGATCTTGAGACATCTGAGCTGCCTCAGGGTATCCCACGTGCTCCACAGCTGTCCTTCAGAAGGGCACATATTTCCCATAGGTCTGGTATTGTATCTGCCAGCCCCTCACAGATATCTCAGCTGAAACCACACAATGGTTAAGACAACACCAGACTGTGCAACTTAAATGCTTTTGCCACAGCACCTGGAAAGGAGCTGGTTCCCACAGGCAGCACCGTATTTGTTTTTTTTCCAGAATCTAATTAAAGTCCACAACCAGCTTCGAAAAATGTTTCAAGGCTGACACAGAGCCATCTTAAGCTCCAAAAACTAAAATGAAGCCTGTGGCTTTACCTTGCTCCACCAGCATTTCAGGGCAGGAGCAGCAGCACTCCTCACAAGCCTCTTTATCAACAGCACATTTCCAGGCACATCAGTGCTGCAATTCCTTCTCCTGCCCACTGAACCCCTGTTCACACCTGATTTACACTTTTAAGACATCATTGCTCCACTGAAATGGCAGTTTTGAACACTGCATGCAAATGTCTATGATCTTTTCTTCTCACAGGCTGGTATGGAGCAGTGGAGCAATGCAGCATTCTTCTGCTCATTTCTAGACTTGGGAAAAATCCCTGAGGAAAATTATTGATTTTCATTTTAGAGTGTAACAGGGTAAGGGTGAGATCAGGTTGAAGAAATGATGCTGTAGTCCATTGCTTGCCCCCTGCCCTGTGTGCCAGCACTGGCCAGTGGAGTGAGAAGAAAAGAGCATGCTAGGGACAGTCCCTGGGCACCCCAGCA
Organism: Pseudorectes ferrugineus; assembly: GCA_008033365.1. Lineage (NCBI taxonomy): Eukaryota > Metazoa > Chordata > Aves > Passeriformes > Pseudorectes > Pseudorectes ferrugineus. Next base: position 1,968 of record QWTY01049039.1, on the reverse strand, counting down.
CTGCTGGGGGCTGCTCACACCTGAGCATCCGTGGCAGCTCACCTTCTGTGATGCACATTTATTCAAACACGATCACAAATACAAATACTATCACAACTTGTTGGCCACGGTCAAAATGGAAATCCTGTGGAGGATTGGAAATTCTCCTGAGACACATAACCTGCCAGCTAAAGGTGGATTCTTCTGGGCAAGAGCAATTTAAAGAGTTGAGCAAACAGGTTGTTGACAATAAACATATCCTGCCAAAAAAGAGAGATTAGATACACTGCTGCAACTAAATCATCAGAACTGGTCTGGCTGGTGTTTGGGCATACACAGATGAGAGTTCATTGAAATCACTTCTGTTGTTAACTTATGCTGAATTGAAATGTTTTATGTTTTTGCTGGACTTTAACTATATATATACTTTATATAAATGTATGTATACATACAGTACTGTATATGCTGTATATATTTATATAGCCTTTTAATACTATTACTAGTCCAAATTTAGACCTTTTCATGTGCAGTATTGCAAAGAATATCATCGCAATGCTGACATTTGGCTTCTTCCTTCATTGCACAGATAATTTTTTAGACTGCATTTTATTTCAGACATGAGTGGGAAAAAAAAGCCACACAACACAATGCTTTTTAAGGAAGTGACCTTTTGGGACAGATATTTAACAAGCTGTTTGTTTAGGTTTTAAAGATAAAGACTGTTTTTCATCTGTTGATGCACACACACACATATGCACATGCACACACAGACACACACAGTTCAATAACACAATGCATTGAAAAACCACAGGGTGTTATGAGGGGGAAGTATCATGGTAAGAAAGTAACTACTAACTCTGTCTTCCAGAAACTAATTAAGGGAATGTATTTTGCAATAATACAGATCTAGCAAACAGGCCTCTAAAGTCTAGGCTTAGAGCTGTAAGCCAGGCACTCCTGTATTATGTATGTGTGATTTTCATAGATAGCCTGCTGTAAAGTGTGCCCTGTTAGTGCATCTTTCAGGCTCAAAGACACTGGTCTTGTTAATATTTCATTTAGTACATACTGTAGAGTCTCATTTATATTACTTCTATAATTAATGGTGATAGCTTAGGCACTGCCTTTACAAGGAGAGATCCCTGTATGTTGGTCGATGGATAATGAGAAACAATAGATATTTCATTCACCAGCAGCTTGTTGCTAGTTAGTAGGAAATTATCGTGTGTACTGTTGCTTTAATTGCCAGGGTAAATAATGCCGCCGCTGTGTTAGTGAACATTTTAAAGCACTTGATGCAAATAGACTAGAAACAAAACACAAAAAAATTACCTTTATTATGCTATACCTTAGCATAGGGAGTTAAAAAGGTATGTCTTAAAACATTTGCGTTCTATCATGCAAATATATCTTAATATGCATGTGCTGACTATTCAACTACTGTATTTTAGGAAATACAATTATGCTGCCTTTCTCTTCTCCTATGTAGACTGTAAATAACTGTAGATCTTTCTCTTGTTTTCCCATGTAAATATATGTAAATATTAACAAGCTATGCATGCTGATATTCTAGGCAATTTCAGGTACTTTTATAATCTGAAGGCATGTACTTGAACTGGTTTGTTTAAAAAAAAAAAAATCAACTCTCTCAAATCCTTTAAAGCTCATTAGAAATTAAAGATTTCTTACTAGACTGGTTCCTTCACTCTCAGTCGTTTTTTTGTTTATTTTTCCCTCTGCTTTGCCAGTGCTGTCTCCCAAGACCCGCCACCAAGGATGTACATTCCAAGGCTGTTTTCTCCAAAGGACGGGGTCCCGTCTCAGGATACGATTCACTCCCCGCCCCAGGATGGGCACCATTTAGATTCAACACCATCCCCAGCTGTAAATCTCAGCAGAGACTCAGAGAGGGGATGCCTATCCCCTTCTCTCTGACCTTTCCTTCTATTTAATGATCACAGAGTCACAGAACAGCAGAATGGTTTGTTT
>QWTY01049035.1:414-16879 GCA_008033365.1 Pseudorectes ferrugineus | reverse complement strand
AGTTAAAACTTAAGGCATCACCTACACCAGGGATTGTATCACCAAGGACCATCCACTCATCTGCCTTGGCAAGTCCCTGCCTTGCCCAAGGATGTCAAGCAAGTTTTCTTGTGTTTCAGGCTGCAGAAATGCCAGGCTTTTCTGAACAACAGTCACAGCTAACCGAACCTACCTGCTTTGTGAAAGATTTAATTTGTTGTTCCTTTATTAAGTATTGGATTCTGGTTTATATAAAGGCAAACAATGTTATCACACAAATCTTAATCTTATAAAGGCAGCCTCCCTTGAATTACTTGATAATTAACCTCTAGGCACATCACCCATCTTGTTCTGTTATACCTTCATTACAATCAGATTCATTAATTTCATCCGCTGTGTGCTAAGACATTGCATGGTTAAAGGCAGCATTTAGCAATATTTAGAATCTTGCCAGTGTTCCCCATTCTCTGCTGAAGAGTTTGCAGAAGCAATATTACACCATGAAGATCAAGAAATTAATTTTTCCTTTAAATCCTTGATATATTCAGGTAATAGTTAAATTAAATTAATATTAGTACTTATTTAATTGTCATTTCAGTACATGCTGAGCATAGTGAATGGCCTTGAGACCTTGAAGGAGCTCTTCCAGAGGGTGGCTGGGTGAGCATCCTCCTTTCTGCATGGCTGGAGAAACTGGGATCTGCTGCCATAGGGGTTTCTTGGCCCCAGGGGTAAGAGTTCCACTTGCTGGAACACTTCTGTCAGCAGCTGAGTTTGTTAATCCTCCTGTCAGCCAGGGCTCTGTAAGCAACTTGTTTTTGTTCATTCCATAGTTCTTGGCAGTGCCTTACATTGCCAGGTTGGACATAATTCCTCTGTATTCCAGTTCCATTTTAAATAAAGCCCTTTGGAAGTGGCCAGGAAATCAGTCAGACAGACAGAGGGAAGTGAAGGATGGAAACAGCCATCGAGGTTATGAGCTCAGAGAAACTCTCCAAGTGACACAGGTGATGAATCCAGACACAGCAAAGCCATCACATCAGGGCTGGCATAGTCCGTCCAACCCTTCCAGGGTAAGCTCACCAAGTTATCACTCATTCATTGTAGCTATGATTGAGTAAAATGGGGTGTCACACCATTTATCTTTAATACCCTGAGCAGTACCTGCTTGCAGAGCATGGTTTTGACAAGATGCCCCCACCCTCCCACACCCTTCCAGATGCCCTTCAAGAACCGTAACACAAAAGTGAAGAGTCTCCGTTGGTATCAGTTTTATAAAAGCTTCCATACAGCACCATTGAACAAAAATGTCCTGTACTGTTACCAGTGAGTGCCGTGACTGCCTCGTGCCCTCACCGTGGTGTGTGGTGGTTGGTTAAATTGGGTTTGTTGTGCCTTAAAACTATGTAAACTGATAACTGACTAATGGCATAAAAAGGCCGGGTTTTTGGCAATAAAGATCCTCCTTTGCACCTGCCTGGGGACTCTGCATCGCCCCGTATCACACACTGTGTGAACATAACACATCAAACCAGATCACTGCCACAGAGAACATCTCTGTGACCATTGAGAAGAACAAGTACATGGCTTATAAAAATAGCTGTACATGTTTCAGCTAGAGGCACGGGGACCAGAACAGCTAAGGTATCAAGCACAGCAATTTTTCTTTTTCTTTTATTTAGATTACTAAATTAAATTTTGTGTTCTAAACACAGTATTTTAGCTTCTTTGTAAATGAATCTCTTTGGCAACAGGTAGAGACTGATGCAACACCACTTGTAGGTGGGAGGTGATACAGATGCTGTGCCAGCAGGTAAAACAGAGAAACATTCCCCTGGCATGCTGAATATATTTGGTAAAGAAAGGAATTAAGTAAATACACATGCAAATATGGGTAGGCCAATTTAATAGAGGCCTTCAAACTCAAGTGCTAACATTTGTACAGCTTATGCTCTGCACATCTCTGTGTACTTTTAAGCTGCAGACAGCTTCATTCAACAGGACAAATATGAGTTGCACTAGAAGAGCAGGTGAAGTGTCTCTCTGGACACTGGAGCCCAGACACAGGATGGAAAATATATTTGATGAAAGAGAGATGGTTATTATTCTAAGTTTATAATACCTGGTTTAGGGAACAAAGATTGTTCAAATATTGAATTCTGCAAGAGGCAGGATTCTGTATCAGAATCTCCTCAGCATCGCACGGATCTGGCAATTCAAAGGTGCCCCAGCACTGGGTTGTGGTGGTTTTCCTCCAGATCCCTTTAAAGAGCCAACCTCAGACATTTTCCATGTTACAGGCCAGCACTTTCTTGGTGTCTTTGGGAGGTTTCTCGTGGCTGGCTGGGGTCAGAGTTTAGCTGAGTGAGGGAGGAGTGAGCTGTGCTGGTGTGCACGAGTCCTCAGCGCCACAGCAAGGACACCGCCAGGTGACATCCTGTGCCAGGCATGACTCCTACAGGCAATGTGCCTTTTCTTTCAAATAAATAATCCTGACTTCCCAGTTATTTACAAATTTGCAGTCATATGGAGAGCTTGTAAAGCCTCCTTCTATCCCTACCCAGCTTTTAGCTGGGCTCTGGACCAGCTCCTAATGACACTTGTGGGTGATGGATTGTGGGCTGGCACTGCTGCAGCAGGGATGAGAACACAGGCTTGGCTGTGGACTTCCCCAGTGCAGAATCATGCCCAACAAATTAAATTAAATTCAGTTATACTGAGGACTGTGACCACTTAGGAACCATTAAAACGTCAGTTAATTAAAGCTGCATTTACCAAAGGTGATGAAACAAACTGTCATCTGTTAATCTGTCAAAATCTGAAACTGAACAGTTTAGGGATATTTTAAGGTGGTCAGACAATGGAGCAGGTTACATTTTTTTCACAATTACTTACCTATGTAAAGCTGCTTCCTGACACAAAAGAAAAAAAAAGTCCTCAAGATGTTAGTGATTCCCTCAAGAAACCACAACGGCACCATGTTCCAGTAATAATTCCATCCATAAATCACAAGATTTGGGGAATCAGTTGTAGCTTCATAAGATTAAAAATATCAAGGAAAAATATTTAATTGAAAGGGCTCAATTAGTACTAAAACTAGCAGTACAAATAATCAAGTAACTGATCTTGATTTTACCTGTTGCTTTTACATTTGCTTGTAAACAAAGCCAGACAATCTCTCATTGAAAGGAGCAGGCCAACTGAAAAGGTATTTTCTAGGAAGGGCAGAATTGGAGGAATCTGCCTGACTTGTTTAAATGGTAATTATAAAATGAGATCACTGCAAAAAGACACAGACTTCAGAACCGAGGACCTGCTCCTTAACAGCCACATTAAGAACCGGTGGCGTATGCGTGTCTCATCTCACATATCTTTTCAAAAAAACTAATTAAAAACATGGCACAGTGTCAAACTTTTGTGTAAGTCTAAATCTCATTTCCATAAACTAATAGAAGCTTTTCTGGTTCATCAACAAGCCAGTGACAGCACAGGCAATCAGTGCCTTCCTAGGCAGTGCCCACTTCTGGGTTATGATAGAAAAGGGAGATGCTAATAACCCCTGGGGCCTTATTTCATGAGTTTCAAATAAAAAAGCCCTCGAGGTAGGAGGCAGAGTGGAACAAATAAGGGGCTCTGATTTCTACCAAGATTAATTGTTTGCCCTGCAACCACCTGTACCTGCTCAACAAAATCATACTCTCTGACCTCCAGAAATTACTAAATGCTACTTACAGTGTTGAGTAGCTTGTAGGTAAAGGTAATGTCATGGAGACTTGAAATTTAAATGTTGTTTCTGTTAGATTTGAATCCCAGAACTCAGCTGTTGGAGAGCAGCATCCACTCATCTTTCCTTGTCACCTGCACCCAAGGATCAGCAGCTTTGGCAGGATCCAAACATTACATAAGAGGCAAAAAGCCGAATTTCTCCCAGGCATCTTTGGCATATCTCAGCTGGAGAGAGGCCCTAAACCTCCCTCTTTTTTTCTCCATCAGTAAGGGATGATTTCTCCTTTGAGTTTCTTGAGGGGATTAGAATTAGCAGAGAATCAGACTGTGCAGTGGGGTAAATCATAACATTGTTCAGGTTGGAAAAGCCCTCCAAGACCATCAAGTCCAACTGTTACCGCAGCACTCTCAAGGCCACCACTATATCATGTCCCAAGTGCCACATCTGCATGTCCTCTAAATCCCTCCAGAGATGTGACTCCACCCCTGCCCTAGGCAGCCTGTGCCAGGCCTGGACATTGTTTTCCGTGAAGAATTCTTCCCTGATATCCAATCTAAACCTTCCCTGGTACAATTTGAGGCTGTTTCCTCTCATCCTGTCCCTTGTTCCCTGGGAGCAGAGCCCGACCCCCACCTGGCTGCCCCCTCCTGTCAGGGAGTTGTGGAGAGCGAGAAGGTCCCCCCTGAGCCTCCTTTTCTCCAGGCTGAGCCCCCCCAGCTCCCTCAGCAGCTCCTCATCAGAGTTGTGCTCCAGAGCCTGCCCCTGCCCTTCTCTGGACATGCTCCAGCCCCTCAGTGTCTTTCACACAGTTCAGTTCACAGAAGAGTTCATGACACCCCTAAGAGCTCACAGGAAGCCAATATTAAGGTTTAATTAAGACTGCAACTCCAAGCTCACAGGTTTTGCCCCTAAGATCAATTTAAAGGCTCCCACACACGGCAGCTCTTGCTCAGCTCACTGCAGCTTCAGGCACCTCCTACTAGAAAAAAGATGACAAAGTACATGGCTTAAAAAAATACCCCTTAAAAACTCCAGCTTCTTGTCTGCAGCTTATCTTTAATGTGTGCCATCAAATGTGAGGCTCAGATGCGATGACTCTGAAGAACAGAGCAGGAAGGATTTATGTCAGTGCTTTTCATCCCAATCTATATGCAAAATACAACACAGGTGCTGGAATTGTGAAGTTGCACTGCTTGAGAAGAAAATATTTACATTTTTTTCCCCAAATACTGTTTTCAGGAAGTCACCCTGAATCACAAAAGGCTCTTGCTAGCCAGGCTCACGCTCATTTATTTGGCTGTGCTGACCCCCAGAGTCCAGCGCTCTGTACGGCACATCCCGAGCCAAATCCCATCGGGTTCCTCATCCTCTTTCCTCCCACTGCCACTAATTCAAAGAGATTTTGCTGGAGTGATTGCTCCCACAGCCTGGGGATGATTGCACCCTGCCAGCACCAGAGAAAACAGACATTTACTCCGCGCTGACTCAAATTGCTGCATGCGTTTGAAACTGCAGAATTAACTAGATAAAGGGGGGAAAAATTACATAGGCATTATAATAAAGCACATAGAGAATCTCATGGGGAAGCTGTCTGATTATATCTAATATCTCCAGCCACACACCTGGCAAAACCTGAATTATCACTAGATAAGCACCTGCTGGGGCAGAAAGGAATCCTTTATATCTGCTACTTGAGTGTGGAGAAAGCTGATACTATTTTCTAACTTACATTTTTAGGACTTCCTAATTCCATTTCTCTGAAAAAACTGTTTGCCATATTAACTATCAAGCAGAGCAATCAGACATTATTAAACACACAGAAAACAGAGATGGATTAATCTGGGTTAATTACTCTTAGGTAGTTGCTAAGAGAAATTGTTTAGATCACAGTCACAATGTTAAAATCACTGTAACAGACACCAAAACTTCCCCAGGACAGGACGACACTGGAAGCTGAGTAATTCCACACTTTTTTTTCAGAGGAACCCCACTTCAATAAGTGAAGCATCTTTCTCTTGCACATAGCACTAAAAAAATCATAGAGATTCCTTTACCCAAATTCAGGTCTCCTTGAGGATGAGGGTTTACAGCTGTTTTCTGAGCAAGTTTAAAATACCTATATACTTTTTTAACTTTTAAAGCTCAATGCCACCTTCAGTCTAGAAAAAAAAAAAAAATTCGTTTGTCTTCAGGTAAGAGGCATTTTTCACAACCCAGGTGGGAATTATCTTCCCTCTCCCCCTTCACAAATGACAACCTGATAAATCTCTTCTGTCTCAGTATACCCTTCTGTGAAGATAGGATCTTTCCTCTTGCCTGTGCTCCCCAATCTCTGCCTGCCTCTGCACCCCCTTTAGACTGACACTTGTCCCCTGAGCTACAGCAGCAGCTGAGGAGACATTTGTGAGCAGGGACATCACCCCTGGGTCCCCTTTGTCACCAGCGTGGGGGACGCCAGCTGCAGGGCTGGTTGTCAGCGACACTGTGCGCACACAGGGGACAAAGGGAAAGTGCTGAAGCGTGAAAGAGAGCAAGAAGAAAAGTCATAATAAATAACATCCTGGAAAGGAATCAAAGAGAGCTATCACTTGATGTATCACCCAGGACCACGTACTGCTCAGAAGCCCTGTATCAGCAAACAGGCTGATGGCACTGATGGATCACCCCTGCTGGGACAGCCCAGTGGGAGCCAGACCAGGACTGACTCCACCTGAACCTGCATCCCTCAGCCCAGCACCGTGACTGCATCCAGCCCCTCAGTGCATCCCACTGCCAGCAGGATTGCAGTGGGGAGCATCGCATTCCTTCAGTCAGCACCTGAGGCTGCAATATTTTGCCATAAACAAACATATTAATTGCTGGAACTCATTAAAAGTAGAACAACTTTTCAAGCAAATATCCATCTCCAAGAACAGGTGAAGCCCAGAGAAAGTCAGTGGTGCTGTATCCTCAGTGCACCATCTCCTTCTAGGAAAACATCCCCTACACTTAAGGGAGGGATCCCAGAATTTTTCCTTCTTACAGCATAAACATTAGGGATGCAGAGAGGAAGCACAAAGGAGAGAACACAAGAATTCCCTGTGACCTGGCACAGATGCCACCAGCACCACCTGCCAAATACCCCAATGGCTGCATCCACCTCTGTCCGAGTGAGCCCCCCATGTGACACCCAAAACCCGGGCTGAGAACTCCCCCTGCTTTGTGCCCACCACTTCTCCTGCAGCTCCATCCTCACTCACCTCCCCTCTCCTCTGGCCACAGGAGAACGATGTCCTCTGGAACCTGCTCTGGTAAATCCCCCTTGCAGTCGACACCACTTTCCATGGCTTCCCCCACAGCAGCTTGCACAGAAACCAGTCCCTGTTTGCACCTGGTGGGACAAGTTTTTTGGGACCAGCTGGGTGTATAAAGCATTTCTTGTAAAGAAAAAGCAGGAGACAGTCCAGAACAGAGATCAAAGTTTCCCTATGCAGGGTGGCTGGGGAAAGGGTGGAGGGATGGATACAAGTGAGGCAGCCAACTCCTGTGCTTCAACCAATTCATCACAATTAAGGTTAAGTCATCAAGCAGGTGCTCCTGCTTTAAGTAACTTGCTTCCACCTGGCTTCCCACCTTTTTTTTTTCATTAACTAAGATTGTAAAGATATCGGTTTAATTTTGTGTTACATAAGCCAAGCTATTCCCAATGTCACAAATGCTTTCAAAAACAGAAGCATGTTTTACGTTCAAGATACAGCTGTCAAAAACAACTTATGTAACTCGACTGATTTTTGAGACATAAAGCCCTGCTCTGTTGCAGGTTTTTGAAACCCCCTTTTGCTTGGGTCATGCATGGGTTGAGACTGGACCATGGTGCACCTCATATCCTGCAGCATTTTCTCTTTCTGAAGTCAGAGCTAAAGGGGGATTTTAAGGGTAATAAGTGAAAAAATATTGTGGAAAGAGTATAAATGTAACCAAGTATAAGAAAAACATCGGAAAGTAACAGTTAAACCTCTTGTGGCTGGGAAAGAAGAACAGATCCTTTGGGACAGGCACACATACTTTAAAGGGCCCTTTTAGAAGTTTTACTGAGAGGGAAAAAAAACCCTCTAACATTTAAGACCAGTAATTCACTGAGCAATATGCTTAGCAGAGGCTGTGGAGGTTTGTAGTGAAAGAAGGAGGAGGCTCATGATAACATATTTTGTAAATCAAGGCCAAATCAAATGCATTGAGTTTCAGCAGCTGTGCCAATTAAATCTCATTCAATTTGCTGAACAAGAACGTTAACATTAATCACTTTGGCAAATTTCTTAGAATATTTCGTGTCACTGAGTAGTTAAGTGATTTTGTGCTTGTTTACAGTGCAGAATAACATTCTGTGAGGCAATATCATCAGTCACTGAGCAACTGTGGGATGCTTTAGGAACCCTGGGTGGTTCTTAGCAATGTTTCTGTAGTGGTCCTTTGCCTCCTAGAGGCTTTTTCAAAGTATCTAACAGATTTTGTTATTTTTTAACTGCAGATATTCTCTGCCTTCACACAGCACCCTCGGCACAGCCAAAGAACAAGATTCCAGCCAGAGCAGAGGTAATTTTGCCCTCTGAAGCCTCCACAGCCATGTCCCATCTCAAACTCACATCATCACTGCAGCTCACGGCACAAGGACACGGGGAATTCCTCTTTGGCCTTATTTATTCATTTGGGCCTACGAACAAACAGGTTCCTCTTTGATCAGGTGTTGAGGCTTCCATAGCTGAGGTTGTTTCCTGCCCCACCTTTGATTCCGGTTCCGGATGACTCAGGTACCAAATTATAAAACATCTCTGCTGCAGAAGAGGCACATCTCACCCTGAGTTACTCCTACATGTGTGATACCCAACAACAAAGAGAGGAGCTGTTTTTCTGACCTTGTTACCCCACTGGGGGAGTTTTCCCCATATTTTCTTTCCTTTCCTCTCTGCTGTCCCCTTTCCTTTCCTCACTGCAAAAGAACTTACCCTTCTGAGGTGAATGAGGCAAGGTGGCAGCTACTGCTATACAGTTTCTGCCCTGTCAAGGGTGAAATGTGGGGTGGAAAACATGCCAAAAGACGAAAATGTAAAATGCAAAAAGAAACAATAATAGCAGAAAAAAAAATCAGGCCACAAAATCAAGGTAGTGAGATTTCTCCTTGGATTGCCAAGGCTTTTCTTTAGCTGCAGGTTCATAGATTTATAGATTTATCAGTTTAAACATGAATAAAAAGGAGCCAGCTCTGCAAGAGAAAAGTCATTTTGAAATGAAATAAGGAATAATTGCAAAGTCCCCCAGCTGCACAGAGCAACCCACAGTATGTCATTCATTATCTGTGTGTCAGGTAATTCAATTTCAGGATCCCACATGGTAAATTTGATGTCGTACCTTGGTATTAACAGATGAGGGAGGCACAAGGAGCATTTCTGGAAAACCAGAGAGCTCAGTGAGATGTTTTGTGAGCATAAGGCAGAATGAGTTGGGTGACTTGGTTAATGTGTTACTTTATGGTGTTATTAAGAAATATTGAGCCCTAGGTGCTAAACTCCTTTTTCATGCTTTCTCTCCTCCCAACTGCATTCACTAAAAGGTTCTGTCTTCTGCCAACGATGCCCTGAAGAGAAATGCCTTTAACTTCCCTTGCAAAAGGAGCAGAGCACAGTCTGGGACAGCGTCAGAGCTTGGCATCAGGGCAACATCTCAGCATCAGCACATGAGTGCCACTGCCCCACACCAAGGGGCAGAGTAACCCCGGGGTTGGCACCTGCTGGAATTAAAGAGGGGACAAATAAAGCCATGGGAAGTGATGAGATTGTTCCTCATTGTCAGAAGCCAATGAAGTCAAAACAGACCCAGAAAAGTTTCATTAGTCCAGTTTTTATTCAAATTAAATGATGGGGAACTACAGTGTGATTTTCTTTCATAATGCAAATATATCAGTGAAGAATGTTTCTTGAGTCGTTCGTCGCACTGGACAAGACAGCTGTCAAGAGAATTACTTTGCAAAGTCCTTTGTCCTCCACACTCATGCAAAAAAAATCTTTAATTTAAAAAATGAGCTTAAACAGTCAACCAACTTGTTACAGTATACTGTCAGCTACTGAACCAACAAAGTCTGGTTTACAAAACCAAAACACTTCACACCCAGGTAAATTATTTCACAATCATTCATTACCCTTAAGGTTCTTTTATACATAAAATACACAAATTAAAATTATCAATATTTATTTATTTATTTTCACTGTAAAGGAAAATAATTTATAAACCCATAAACAAAGATAAGGGCAGATGAAAAAGACTGAATGAGCCCATATTCAGACTATAATGTCTTGCACACCCCCAAACACTGCAGCTTTGAGCAACAAATTATGCTCACATGAAAGTGATTTTTGGGCATGATGTGGGCAAAGGGGGCAACTGCTTTGATAATATATTAATAATGAATGCCAAAGGTTAAGACCGAGCTGCATTCATCTGTTGAACCATCACAATTAGTTTGCTGAACAGCATTTATCTGTTGAACCATCACGTTGGCTTGATGAACAGGCATCACACCTCGCTGGATATTAAGGATTTTGGTCTCCAAACAATGCAAACCAGAGAACAGTACTGAGCTTTCATGGTGGTGACATGCAAACGCTGCCAAGTGTATTTATGGTAATTACTTGTTGTACACATCCATAAAAAGACATTGTTTGGATAAGCTGAATGAACTGAAAATTGATTTTAATCACCCCCAATTTATCTATTAGGCACCAATGGAAAAGATGGGCTTTATTCAAACGTGTTTAAACAACAGAGTGCTTGAGGCAAACCCACCCTGCACTGCAAGCCCAGCAGGGTGTGCACCACATGTGATGCTGTTGGGGTTGGGGCACACCCTGGGGTGTGCAAGAGCAAAGCCCCCTTTGGGAAACCCAAGGCCAGAGTCCCCCAGGGGGTCAAGCACAGGGTGACCCCAAAAAGAGATGACAACAGAAGGAGCTGAGGGAAGTGTTCATATTCACAAAGGACCAACGTGAGGAAGAGGCCCGGGTTCAGTCTGTAAGGTTTTAGTAAAACTCCTGCAATAATTTGTCTGATTTTGGCAACCTGGGGGGGTTGTGCCCAGACTGTTCTGGGCAGAGTACCTCTGTCTTCAAGCAGCTCATGCAGGAGCCAAGAAACAGAACCACCAAGTGACAGCTTGTTCCCCAAACTGCCCAGGAACCAAACTCATGGCACAAGAAAATTAAATCAGGGTATTGAAATTGTAAAATAACCAATAATCTAAGAGCCTACTGGCGACTGAGGTAATGGGTTTGAATTTATCTCATAATGTGGAGCCCAATGCTGTCCTTCTAACATTAAAACCAAAACAGGAGCTATCCCAGATCTTTCTTACAACATGGCATTTCTTGTGCAGAGGACATACAGAGTCACACCTACACCACAGCCAGCAAAAACCGCACTGGAGTGCACGAATCAGATCCAGAATTTAACAGAAATTTCACTGAAGACCATAAAAAGCAATCCAAAAATTATTTAAAATTGTCTTATAAAAATATTTACAGTAAAATTTGTTAGCGCTAATGCTACGTTTTCAGTCCTAGAAAAAGGCAATCTGTAAAGGATCTAGCTCAGGTGCTCAGAATGAACAGTACAAACACGAAACCACACACCAAAGACAAATTCCAAAAGCATTTTGGGGGTGGGAGGGTACAGCTGGTTCATCACGTTACGGTTGTTCGTATTGCATAGCTGGAAAACGAGGTCACTTGACTTGCATAACACTGCAACGTTTGAGAAGGAAGGGAAGAAACAAACGTGTCATTTGCCGTCGAGGAGAACTGGCTGCAGCTGGGAACAGCATCACTTGTCCCTGGCAAGGGCTATGAGTCCTAGCCCTGTCCAGCAAGCCACAGGTCTGGGCCAGCACTGGGCAGAAATGCCATTTTACAAGAGCAGAAAACCACCAAAACCTGTTTTCCTTGTGAGCAAGGAAGGTTTATGAATAGATGGATAGCAGGGGATAAAATTATCCCACCTCCAGGTACATCCATTTTTCACATCTGACAAACACAGCAAACTGCAACCTTGCACCTCTCTAGCAGTACCTACCAGTTTTTATCTCCAGCCTACATAAACTCATAGTCTCTGGATAGTATTTGCCTTTGCTCTAGTGAAGCCAGAGGTGTGAGAATGTTGGCTGGGAACTGTTCCCAACTGTTGAGCTGTAGTTGGGCTGTACAGCAGCTTACAGAGTAGTTTATTTAGCTTTATGTCTATACCAGACCTAACAAGGGCCACGTGTGCCCAAATGCTTGTCCAGCCTTGTCCAGTCACCTCAGCCTAACAAGAGATGCTACCTCTGACCAAAATGCTTTGTCTGTCCCATTTTATCCTTTATTTTATCCAGGCTGCATGGAAGGGAAGCACCTTTTGGGCCAGTGAATTTGAGTCTGTCCCAACTGAGGCCACGTCACCTTCCTGATGCCACCATAAAGGTGCATCTCAGGACTCTGATCCAAAGGCAGCTGCAGTCAGGGAAACATTCCTACTGGGATACATTTCTACTGGAATACATTCCTACCAGGGTACATTCCTACCAGGGTACATTCTTACCAGCCTCAATGGCTTTTACAGTAAGCGACACCTGACAGGAGAGCAGCATGTCACACTATAATTTTGGCATGTTTTGCTGCAGATTGTAAAACTCAAAGCAGAAGGTTTAAAGAGTATTATGGAAAAGACTAATTTCTTTTTTATTATTTTCAAGACCTCTGAGCTCACATACAGTGGAAGGGTAGACATAAAGAGTAATAATGCCTTTTCTTTAGACATTTTGCCCTTGTTAGTAAAAGCAAGAACATCCAAAGAGGAGTGGGAGCTACCTCACATTCCCCATGAAGGCCAGCCCCTCTGCAGGGCAGTGACACAACACAGGCACCCATCTTACAAGGACTGTGTCAACTCAAACACCAAAGATTACATATTTCCAGAAGTAACCCACTCCTCTACAAAAGCAGCACAACATGATGTAGCTTAGATCCCTCTGAAATAAATTTTTAAGTATTTTTCTTTTCTACTGTCAAAGGTCACACAGAGCAGCTCTATGGAGACAGAAACCAGCATAACAACACTGGACAGCTGCCCACAACAAAAAGCCTCAGCTGATCTACAAGGGGAAAACAAAAAAAAAAAGCAAACAACAAGAAAAAGAGTAGAGAAAATATTTTTCTTCACTAGCTCCCTTTAGCTGGGGAGCTTTAGCTCTGGGAGCTCACCCCTGTATGCAGCAGCATGTCAGAGCTCATAGGGAGACACAAAAAGGTATTTTAAAGTCAAACATCTTCTTAAAACAGAAAACTTTAAGAATTTGGTATATAAGCAAGACAGGTCCCTTACATCTGGATCTAGATTTGTGTGCTTTGAATAATCTTGTAAGTTCTTCATACTAATAGAGGAATGCTTTCAGTAAGGGCAAGACTAAAATAGCAATTACAGTGACAGTGATTAGTTAATCTCCATGCTCTGGAAGCATTAAAACACTGCAGGTATTTTACTTGGCTCATTAATCCCTGCCTGGGTGACAGAGGGCTCTCGCTGTATGGAATGTCTCTACATTAATGGCACCATAAGGTATTTTTTAACATCTAAATGCTCTATTATGAAATGGCATTGAAATGCTGGACAGAGCTAGAACTGAAGCTTTCAGCACAGCTGAAACGTGTGGGTTGGGAACATTTTCTATTCAAGCAACATGTGTTTCACAGGAGCAGTAAACCCCATGGGAGCAGCATGTGTTGTGTGGGGCTGTGAAGTTTTGTGGGGCTCAGGTGCTGAGACTTCAGCCCCGGGAAGGCACTGCCCAGCAGGTCCCGTCACGCACAGCACACAGCATTCATGGCAAGTAGAAAAACCACATGGTGTTTATTTCCACAAGCATTTCAGGGATACATACAGCAGTCCAGTGGCATATACAAACGTATGACTCAGACAGCGTCACACTCGAGCCAGACCACCCTGTTCCAGTCCATTTCTGCTGTTTTTCTCTGTTGGAACTCAGAAGTTTCCACTGCCAGTATTAAAGTCCACCCTCCAGGCACAGTAAGTAGTTCAACCAACAATGTGCACGGAGCATCAGTAGGGAAGAAATCCAGAAATGTTCCTTTTTACTCACATGCCCAAACGTAGCAGTTTTGTTTCACACAAGAAATTCCGTGCCTGCAGTCCAAGCACAGTGTTTATCTCAGGACACATGCCATCGAGAAGAACAGTTGATTGCACCACAGATAACAAGCAACATCTCGTGTCTAGCATGGAACATGTCCCCAGAGGGATTTTCACTTGGCTATGCAATCCACTGCAGAGTGGATGATGCTTGCAAACGTATCACTTGTCATGCTAAGACATTAACAGCAATGAGATGGGTCAAGTCAGAGCTCAGTCATCTTCCCAACATCACCTAGCTGGATCCACTTCACTTCTGCTCCTCACATTGGCTTGATCGTGTGTCACAAGGGTTTGTGAATCACAGCCACACCTGTTGTAAGAACAGACAGACACAGTTATGGCAGGAGCGTCTCCTGGGTTGCCGTGTGGCTACAATCATCCTGCAAAGCCAAAGGCCAGCAACGAGGGAGGTGTCTACCATTTCTGTGAAAGTTTCTTCTACTGAAATCAACATAAAACACACCAAAAAAGTAAAATTAAAGCTTCAGGGGGCACAGCCCTCAAGTTCATGGCTGACCCCGCTGCTGCCCACTCTCCCTGCCTGTTTACCTGCATAACTCCTCCCTGTGCTCATGCTGGTTGGCAACAACGTCCACTTGTCTGTGCTGGGGTTGTAGTATTCCACCGAGGCCAAATTGCAGGAACCATCATCACCTCCCACCACGTAGAGGAGACCGTTCACCGCACACACACCTCAAAGCAGAGCACAGATGGTAAGACATGGGATAACTCATCCCCCACAGCACGCTGCTGCCACATTCCAATTCACTCCCAGGCAGATCCCTCATCTCCCACTTTTATCACTTACAACACTGATCACATACACCACGAGCACATGAATTGCATTAAAAACAACACACAGACAACTGAGCCAGCCACCACAGAAAGGCTTATCGTGGTTACCTGCATTTCTTCTACACATATTCATGTCTGCTACTTGCTTCCAGGTGTTTGTCCCTGGGTCGTAGACTTCCACACTCTTCCTCACCAAGGGCCCGTCGTGGCCCCCGGTGGCGTAGAGCAGCCCGCTGAGCACACCGACACCTGCCGAGCACAGCCAGGTCAGCCACAGCACAGGGACAGGGCTCCACATCCCTGGTTCTCCTACTGGGCATGGCCTTGGCCTCTCCAAGGCACTTCCAAAAACATGGGCCACGTGTGCATCAAGATCACCAGGCACGTGGTCAACTCTGCACCCACCCACCCCGTGGCACTACAGCAGCCTGCACAGTAATGCCTGGCAGATGTCCCCTCTCAGGAAGCTGTCAGGCTATCCAAGATCAGCAGCCTAGTCCCATGACATTCCTCTGCCTTCATTCCATCTCTTTGGACTGACTCGCTCCCTGCCTCCCACCCCACCTTGTTTCCATCTGCCTGATATTTTTTGCCAGGACGCTCTGCTTTTAGCCTGATTCCCCCTTTCAGGACTTTTATTTTTGTTTTTCCTGCTGCCATTGTGCCACATGACTTCATCCCTTGGGTGATCTTCCTCTCCTCAACAACTTACAGCTCCAGCTCTTGAAGCTGCCCCTTGGTTCTTCTCCTCCCACTCCCACCCACAAAACCTGGCAGCACTTGGCACAGACAAGGTGCCTCCAATTCCACCTTCTCAGCCATTTTTGAAGGTCCCTGGCTGAATCTCTAGGAATGACAGGGATCTTAAAGCTACTTCTGCCTAATATTAAGTAAATTAATTAATTAAAATGTTCACCAATCCGTGAGAGTTAAAACTTCCAGCAACATATCTTCGTTAATAGGTTCAAAGGCCTCTATTAAAATTAACAAGGTGGGATGTTAGTAAAACAGAAACAGATCTGAATCACATCATTTCAACCGTGGGCATTAACCGGTGTGCAGGGAGGAGAGGGGCCCTCCCAGCCTGATACCAACAGGTTTTTGACTTGCAGGGATCATTCCTGTTTGGGAAAGGAGAGGACAGGAACAGCTGCTGAGCCAGAGAACAGGCACCACCCAGGCTCAGCAGCTCCATCAGGAACACCCCCATCTGGGGACAGGTCTACCACGGTCACCTCTCCCTTCTCCAGATTATCTTAGCTCGCTGCTGCTGGGTTTGGTTTTGGCCAGCCATCTCTCACTGTACCAAGAGGTGCTGAAATCCTAATATGACATTGGGATTCATGGTTCACCTCTGGCAAACAGATAATTAATCTCTAATGGCCATAAATATCCACCTTACTGGGCCACATCCTTGGTCTGGTTGAAGTACTCCAACGTGCACGGCTTGGGAAGAGCAGAACACATCCAAGTGTGAGTCCTGGCTCCTGAGCTGTACCAGGTGTCTCCCAGTTCACTGGGAAATGGAAAGGCACTTAACTGCATCTGAGCCCAGCAGCCTGGGTGTGCAGCACCTTGGCATTTGACTATATTCAGCTGTTAATAAAAATTTTATACTTTTAAGAAATAATTTCATTAGTAAACTAATTTAAACAAGTAAGAGAGTAAAAGAGTCAGAAACACTCTCAAGCTTTTTCACATGAAACTGCCTCCTTGTGCAGTGAGACAGACAGGGCACACAGGGACAGGGCA
>QWTY01049033.1:0-11145 GCA_008033365.1 Pseudorectes ferrugineus | reverse complement strand
TTTGCAATTATAAAAATTGAATTTTAAAGCAAACCATTCAGCCAAAAGTAGTAAGTCCTGCTTGCTTACTCCAGGATCCTGCCAGTTTGTCAGCTGGCTTTGGGATCAGCCCTAACCAAGATGTTAAGATGGCCAGAACAGACACAGACAGGTAATTACATGTTTTACCCAGGATATGGATTTATGGAGATGTTACTTGGTTAGTGTTTCTAACCTATAGTGTGAAACCAAGAATGCATCCCTTTGAGAACCTGTTTTTCTCCCCTCCCTCTTACTAGTTCCTGGTTAGGTTACAGCACATATTTTCTCCTGCTCAGCTCTTTCCAGGTGCTTCACAGCCATGAAATTGACTCCACCAGTGGATAGAAATGAGCCTCTGACAGAAGAGGTACACAGGAAGTGAGGAATACATACATAGGTATTGGAGTGGCAGAGAACTTGGTTTTGAGGAAAGAAATTAACTGAAATTTACTCAGCAAAACAGGATGGAGATTTTCCAGGCAATCTATCAGCAAGTTTCCACCATAACAGGTTTTCCTAGGACATCTGTGCTTGAGAGCTGTCATTCTGGAGTGGTGTCTGTCGTGGTGAGAGTGCACACAAGGCTGCCCGGTGCGTGGGAGACAGAAGTCAGAAGCACTTGTGCTTTGTCACACCAGCTTTTTGCAGGATTTCTTTTACAAGGTGTTTAAACAGATGATTTTCTTTAAGAAACATTCTTGTAGATAGCAGAAGACTTTTGGTCAGCTCGATTCTTCCCTTGGCTTCCGGCTTCAGTTAAGCAAATGAACAACTTCCCTAATTTGTTGACATCATAATTGGTTTAGGGATGTCTCACATGCCTGAGGCTTTGGCTTGGCACTGGTGCAGAAATGGTTAATTAATAAAGTCTGATTTTTTGTTTAAGAACTATTTAAAAATAACTAATCATGATGCGAATAATTTCTAATTCTTACCAGTTAACTTTCAGCAGTAATAGAATTGGTCTCTTAATGTCTTAAAACTACTAGCTTAAATACATACCTTATGATCACTGAGGGGAAAAAAGTTTAAGACAATTCAGACATTAGTCCAAGGAGATGTTTGTTTCCCATTTTTAAAATGCAGATTTTTTTTTCAACAGAATTATAGACTTGATAGGAGCTAAACATTCTTTGCCTGGTATAACCTTTCCTACCTAAAAGGAAAAATGCAGCAAGGTGCACAAAAGGTGTAACTTTTTCATTTTTAACTAGTTCTTATCAAAAACCGGCTCTGGGGTAGGCTGGTGCTTTGGTACTAGAACAGGCAACCCCGAGTTCAGCAATTCCTCAGCTGTTTGATGTCTTCCCTGCCACTCCCTGGTTCTGTGCTAGTTTTTGCCTAAGTGCTGGAGGGACCTTTTCCCCTGAGTGAGCACTGCTGACATGATCTCCCTTTTGATTATGGAGAAGCTCAAATCTTGATCTTCAGCCAGAATTTAAAGAACTTGACACCTTTGCCCCTCCTGTAGGTTATGACACATACCAAAGGAAGGCAGCAGAATTTTGTTTCACCGGTAGTAACTTGGTTTCTTTTTTCTGTCCTAGGAAAAAAATTTCTCTTAAACACTAAGCACTAAACCTGACAACATCCAGCAGTAACTATCAGTCTCTGTCTCAAGTATTTCCAACTTTCACGTGCCTAGTAGAAATGTTCTTATAAAACCTTCTTCCCTAATTTTTATTTTCTGCCTTTACAAAATTAAATTACCACCTACCTGCCTCACCCTTTTTTTTTTTAAAGCAGTGACATTAATGATTCATTTTTTTGGCTCTTTTTGAAAAACTCAGTGTCACAGCCAGTGCCTGTATTGCTGCAAACAAAATAGCAATTCTGTGAGTTCAAGCTCTAACATCAGGAACACAGAACAGGTCTGCAGAGCCAGGGCAGCATGGTGCAGCAGACAGAACCTGACCTCTTACAGATAAGGGAACAGCTTCTTTGGCTACTAGTAATGACTCAGATCCTTCCTTCTGCATAAATTGTCATGGCAGGAGCTACCACTTCACCTATCCAAGGAGAGCAGAAGCTCCTGCCTTCTTGTTTCTGCCAGCCAGTTACTCTGATTTGGTAAAGTTGGGGTTTTTTTAAGCAAATCCAGCAAGTTTTGCATATAGCTTTACCTAACCAGTATTTTCAAAGGATCAGTTGTGCTTGGTTGTAGCTTTCCCTTTTCTCTTTTACAAACTAGGACAGCAGTAGTTGCTGCAGCTCCTGTTTCAGTATGGTTACAGTAACTCCATGGTCAGTCAGGGCACAGTTACAAAGGATCCAGGTTCGCTGCAACCTTTTTACCACCAATGCAGAAATAAAGCCATTTATTTTTGATAAAATCGTAATTAGTGCAATACCTCTTAAAAACAGAAGAATGAAATGAAAGTATTTACACATAACTTAAGCAACACAACCAATTGTGGTCTGAGGTCATTTTAGTACTTTTTAAAGTAAAAATAAGGCAAATAAAAACCATTTCAGTGTTCTTTATCCAAACTAATCGAACTCAAAAATCAACGATTGTCTACACATACTGTTTAAAAGTACATGAATTTCCAGACAAGCTCAGACATTTCACAGCAGAAAAAAAAAATTCCGGGGTTACGGCATTGTTCTTTTCTTAAGTAACATGTAGATATTTTCAGAAGGCTGACAGACTTCCATTTCTCCTGGCTGAGAGACTCTCAGTGGATTGCATTTCACCTAGGCAGGCAGAACTTTCTTCATCATCGTTAAAGCTGTCATACGTGCTCAGCAAAGTTCCATTTGCTGCTCTATTATCCTTCCGCAGAGAGAGGGGCAGGTTTGCTAGGGTGAAGTTAACATCTTTGAAGGCATGCAATAAAAAGATCCCCACAATAATAGTCAGGAAGCCACTGAAGGTGCCGATAATGTCGTCAGCCGCCATGTGTTGCCATTCCTTGAAAAGGATGGCAGAACAAGTTAAAACAGATGTTGTAAAGATTACATAATATATTGGAGTCACTATTGAAGTGTTGAATATATCCAGAGCCCTGTTTAAATAGTTGATCTGCGTGCTCACACAGACAGTAAGGCTTAGCAGCAGAATCCAAGACAAGGGATGCTTCAGCACTGGTTTTCCTGCAAAAAGTTCCTTTACAGCGATGCCCAGACCTTTTACACAGGAGACTGATAAGGCTCCAATTACAGAGCAAATTGTTATGTACACGAGAATGTTGGTCTGTCCATGGCGAGGTCCCACCACACATATCAGAATTAAAGACACAATGACAACGAGCGTTGCGAAGACCACAAAACCTGTGGTTGGGGAAAAAAAAATCTTGTTATTTATAGACGCTAATGGACACACTTATTACTTATGGACTCTATTTATCAGAAGCAGGGGTATTTATCTTAGGGATAACACTCATTAACCATGGGACTGACTCAGCTTAAACAGAAGATTTCAGGATGTTTCTCATTACTCCTCTAGCACCACAGTTTAGATGATTTTAGAATGAGCTAGCCAAAACAAAGAAAGTACCTTAGGCATTTTAGAATGAGCTAGCCAAAACAAAGAAAGTACCTTAGGCATGTTGTATTACCTATACCAGTCTATTGGCAAGACGACTACAGGATTAGATTGCTAAATTGCCTTACACCCAGATACACTGAGGTGTAGATGCCACTGGACACAGGCTTGAGTGTGAATTGAGTCTTGTTTAGGAGATACGTTTTGGCAGGTGGCTGTATTCATCAGCAGGTTTCCAATGATCAGGTCATTCCTTAAGAACAGCTTTTTCATCTCTGTGTTGGCTATTTCCTCATGTTTAAGGTGGGAATTGCCTTTGTATAATTAGTATTTTGCAGATGTGCATTTTTGAGTGCTCACCTTCCATGTATGCATAGCAGCTCATCTCTAGGATTTTACTTCTCAGCAGACACCACAACACCTACTTTTTTATTTTAAGGACAGCTCAAAGCTGGGCTTGGAGATGACACACTTCAGTCAAAATTTATAGAAGTTTTGTTTATCCACCTGTGCTGTTGCATTTGTTTGAACAGTCACCTCAATGGTTGCCATCGAGGCACTTTATTCAAGGTCAGACAAGGTCATTGACATCATGCAAAGTTCCCTATGGAATTATGTTACAGAATTAAAATCTCTACTTCATTTGGACAACATGTCTACATGAAGCAGACACAGGCCATCTTCCTGGAACTTGAGAGCAGCAATAATGAAACTATATAATGAAGAAATGATGGGCTGTGTACATATCAAGCCAGCATTTTTCTTACCTGGATCACCTAGTTTGTGGGACATTTCATCCAAAGTTTCCACTTCTTCCTCTTGTGGAGCATGAATTACCATCACAGTTGATCCCAGTATACTTAACAAACACCCTATTTTTCCATGTAAATTAAGTTTTTCATTTAAAAAGAAGGATGACAGAATGGCACTAAGAAATAAAAAAGGCACCAACAAACACGGAATTAGTAATACCCATTTGCTCGTCAACTTACAGGTTGTTTTGACTATACAGGTCAGTTGCATACACCATGTGCAGCTTAAAAACAGCTATTTTCTGTCTCAAGGTACTTGCTATGGACAGAACTACCTGTTAATAATTGACATCTCTGCCCAGAACCCCTTTTTTATGCTGACTGCCAAAAAACTGCTGTATCTAAGAACTTGCAAAAATAATTTAAGACAGACAAAAATCTTTACTTAGGAATGAAAATACTGCTCTGTTGTAATCACCATGTTTTTGAAATGCAGAAGACAATAGCTTTTCAGAGATGGACATCCAGATGGATTGCTAGAACCCTTTTATATCATAGCCACTACATATTTGGAGAAACTTAAAAGTTACTCCTGATGTTTATAAGCACTCTATTGTGAAGAACAAACCCCATTTATTACAGCATAGTTCAGTGACATATTTCTGAATAAATGTTTTACTTTTCTCTCTCAAGTCACACTGCTTTCTGTTAGTGTTTCTTACCTTACAAGAACACTGAGAGCTCCTAGAGGAGTCACTAACGTAGCTGGTGCAAAAGCATAGGCAGCAAAGTTCGCTACTTCGCCAGCTCCCACTGCAGAAGAACAGGAATTAAAACTCATGAGTTAGGCTGTCTCATGCAACAAACCTCTGATCCAGGGCAAGAGGTCATGTAGACACAAACGTGCAGCAAGGGAACAATGGAAAATTCTAACGATAGCATTCAGCTAACAGTACTAGCAGGACACACCCCTGTCCCTCTCCCCCACTATTAAATTTTAAAAACAGGCTGTGGAACTACAACAGGTATTAGAATTAATTCTACCAAATCAGAAGGTGTTTTATTTTAGTGTCTATGTTGTAGCTCCCCAGCCTGCCAGCTTGACTCATGAGATTCTGCATGGAGAAATCTGCAACAGCAGGATATAGCACAGCACATACAGTAAGCCACAGTTACCTGAATACAGCCAGGAAGTTGAGAGTTCAAGCAATGAAAAAAATGCAGAAAACAGGCATAATCCCAAAATATGCTTCCCTTTAAGAAATCCTATATATCTAAGCACTTCTCTGCTAAGACAAAAACCAGAATGCACATGGTAGCAAAGACATACAAAACCACTGTCTGCCTAGTTCCACTGCACAGAGGGCAGTTCCATTAAAGGAAGAACTTCTGCTGTGAGAGAAGTTATAGTAAAATCATTAGAACTGCATCCATCAAATCACCAGATAACATTGCCATGTATTGTAGAATCCTAATCTCATTCCCTTTTTTGTAACCATGCTGCCATCTGTAGCATAGTTATTTATTAAAATTATATAATGCAGATTGTATTTTTGACACTTAGATGAATAATTTTTGATACTTACTTGAAAGAAGTCCGGCCCACCATAGCCATTCCTTAAGGTATGCATGACCACCTTGACCTACAATTGAAAGAATGTTGGCTATTCCACAAAAAACATCGACACTCCATCACTAATAACACTGCCATGACATAAAATAATTTTTGCAACCCATGTCCTTAAAAACACGAGTAGCCTTTGATACCTAGGCTTTCTAGGTAGAGGGGTTGAAATCAAAGCATCTTCAATTTCTGATGTGCATGTGCCTCCTACAGCCTACTTTGATAACAAGTTATTTCATTTCTTTTGTATTAGAAATGGCACTGATGATCATATCTTCATTACCCTGAGAAACAGTTCTTTCCAATCACTGAAATGACATGAAAAGCCAAGCTATGTTTGTCTTACTAAGACTGCTACTCTGTGGAAATTGTGCATGGTTTATATGTGGTTGATTACATGTGCAAACATCACATTTTCTCATTCCAAACCAGGGTGCATGAATTATGTATCTCAAGATCAACCATATTTTAGAAGCAAAGATGACAGGTACTGAATAAAAATACTCATAGTCAACCTTCTGAATCATCTGCGGATGCTGCAACTATCCTACCTAAATTTATCTTCTTTCAATTTAAAACCATTGCCCCATGTCCTGCCACTACAGGCCCTGGTAGGAAAAAAAAAAAAACCTCTGTCTTGTTTATAAGCCCCCTTTAGGTACTGGAAGGTGCTATAAGGTCTGCCAAGACCCTTTTCTTCTCCAGGCTGAACAATCCCAACTCTGTCAGCCTATCCTCATAGAAGTGTTCTGTCCCTCTGATCATTTTCATGGCCCTTCTCTGGACTTGCTCCAACAGGTCCATGTCCTTCCCACACTGGGGATACCAGAGCTGGATGCAGCACTGCAGGTGGGGTCTCGCCAGAGCAGAGGGGCAGAATCCCCTCCCTCACCCTGCTGTCACACCTGATTTGGATACGTTTGGCTTTCTGGGCTGTGAGTGCACATTGCTGGGTCATGTCCAGCCTCTCATCCCCCAGCACCCCCAGGCCCTTCTCAGCAGGGCTGCTCTCCATCTGTCCATCCCCCAGCCTGTGTTGATACCAGAGGTTGCCCTGACACAGGTGCAGCACCTTGCTCTGGTTCTCGTTGAACCTCATGAGGTTTGCACAGACCCACTCCTCAAGCCTATCCAGGTCCCTCTGGACGCCACTTCTTTGCTCTAGAGCACCAACTGCCCCCCTCAGCCTGGTGTGATCCACAAACGCGCTGCCAGCACACTCAACCAATCCCGCTGTCTGTATCAATGGTGAAGGTATTTAACAGCATTGCTTCCAGTATGAACCCTTGAGGGCTTCACTACTGAGGGCTTCCACTACTCATCACACTCAATTACTACACGTGATTTTTAGTTTTCTAAAACAATCTCCTGACACCCAAATACAGTCAACACTCTCTTAAATTCACTCATTCAGGAGCACATATGTAGTTAAGAGTGCTGCTCTTCAATTTGCAAGTACAATTTAGATTTAACTGACATACAAAGGAATCCTTTGACATGTGTCCCCAGCGGGCATTACATATGCGTTAAATAGGATGAGTCACACACAGAGTTAAGGGTATCTGACACCAGAGAAAAAATACACCAGCTCTACGTTTTAGGTTTCATATACATGTAACAAAAAACCAAAAAAGTCAAAACAAGATCATTAGTTTAATGAACTAATGAACAAAAGTAATCTTCTGTTAAACAGCAATATCTAAACATCAGCAATTTATTAAAAGATGTATGTATTTACCTGCTCTCATGGAGCCTTTCCTGGCTAACCGGAGGAGACCTTTCTTTTTCAGGATGAAACTTCCTCCAATGAAAATGCTGGAACTCATAGCCAACGCCAGACCAATACAGAAGTCATACCTCCCACGAGTTTGGCTCATCTCGTAAACTACTTAACACTGTCACATTGATCAATGAGGAGTAGAACTTCTGTTACTCAACAAAAAATGATGCAACACTGAAACATGAGCAAAATAAATACATTAGAATTAAGCTGGTAGAAATACGTGCTGTATAGGAGAATCCTCAACAGCTCATGTGACTGGTTCTCCTGTAAATGGCCTCTGCTAAGAGTGGTTAACAAAAAAAAAAGGCAATCTCTGAAGCATGTGTAAGCTTGCACTAAAGATGAGTAACTAACAAGTTTGAACACAGAGAAGGGAGGGTTTCTGACCTGGCATATAAAAACTGAAACCCAAATAAAAATTCTTTTGGAAACTTCAGGGAAATTTTACAAATATGTCATTTATTTTTCTTTTCATTGAGCACGCAGATCTGTGTCTGGCACACCATGTAACTGATGATACTGATCAAAAAATTACTTACATTGAAATCAGTTTGTAAAAGAGTTTGAGAACAGTCGCAGCATTTCTTCCATACAAACTCCCTAGAAAAATGAAAGAGAATATTATAAGGATGTTTAATCACATAGCCGTCTTCATAATACAAGCAAATCTCATGTGCATGCACATGCAATTACTCTTTAACAGGAAAATCTGACAAGAAATAAGGCCTTTGTTTGCTAATTTATTTTATAGTTTTCCATACTTGTATGAAGCACCTTTCAGTATTACTTTTCCCTGTACTTTCATGCTTTCAACTTTGATTAATGTGCTATACCTCTAGGAAAACCTAGCAGAGAGCTACTGGTAGGTTAGCACTAAAACTGAACACATCCTCTTACTTGCATCCAGTTAGGCTGTGGAAAAGTAGAGGAAAACAATAAGCACTCAACATAGCACTGCTCAAAATGCTGCAAGAGCCACAGTTCAAAATTCTCAAATCCTCTTCCTTTAATCCTTGCACAGTAATTTTTAATATCTTATTTTGTAGGACAAACCAAGTAAATGATCTACAAGAGAGTGCTTTCACTTTCTAGCAGCTTTTAAAAATAAACTAGATTCTTGCATGATACAAAACCACCTATCAAACAAAACCAAGAAAGTCAAACCATCAGTGCATGAGACAGACCAAACCCAGCCACCTCACCAACTGCGTAAAATATCATCGTGGTTTTGAATTCAAACAAGACTTTCAGTTCCTTGAAGAAGTTTTTAATGCAAGGAAAAGACATAAGACTTTTGTGACTGCTCTCTCCACCATCTGTTCTAGCTGGTGTAAGGCACTCTGTTCAGGTAATCGAGCTGAGAATGTTCTTCCAACTCCAGCTGGTGCAAAATGTGACAGTGGTATAGCATCACCTAGGGGAGGAGGGGCTGGTTTTGCTAAGCGTTATCCTTTACCGGTTTTTTCAACAGTTGCTACTTTAGTTATATTACTAATGAGATTATTTTTACTAGTGTAGTTTTTTACTAAAAGAGAACTCTCCATATATTGGCAAAATCACATTTTTCTTTTCCTTTTCTTCTCTCCCTGGTTTGCATACCTTCACCTACACTGACAGAGGAAAAGAGCATCAGTTAGTCCCATCCTGACACCTTCCACCCACTGCATTCCAGAAACAAGGGAGAAGCACAGGCTGCTTTTCTTTGCAGCAGAGGAAGAATTTGATTGCAGAAGAATGAGGAAACTTGTGTGCTCACAGGTAATTTTATGAATTTAGACTTGAAAAGGATGCTACACTTCAAAACTAGTATTTCTACTTTTCCCCATGTCCCAAATACACTGAAGTGCCCTGTCAACCACTGTGTTAACCTTGTAAACGACTCAAATCTCAACCACTTAAATGACATAAATTCAGATAAATTACTGCTAGCTCTTCCCATCAAGTTTATTTGTCCTCACAGACGTGGCCAGTCCCATTTCTGCTTGGGCTGGACTGCCTTATTTCCACCTAAGGTTTATTCAGATGTCTACAGTTGCAGACAAATGTCACACAGTCATGGTGGACCCAGCTTTTCTCTGAAGAGATCTGGTTCCCTCTGCATACAGCACAGATATAATTTGCATGTGTAGAACTGACATGTGCAAGGTCAAAGCAGTACCAGGCACTGGAAGTTTCACACTTCAGGAAATCAGGACTTTAATTCTAACCCTAAGACTTAATAAAAGAAGAACTAATGCATCCTCATAAATATAATCAAGAAAAATTATCTATGGGTATGAGAAAAGAAAATGCCATGAAACGAGCAGTTTCTGGAATAAATACGCCTCTCATGTTTCTGCCTTGGGACATGCCAAAGCTGTTGCATTCCAGCAGCCAGGGCTACTACTAGGTTATAAACAGAGAGAAGCCAGAAAATGTAGGAGTTAAATAAAGCTGGCAGTCATGTAGTTCTGCAAAGGTTCTTTAATCAAGTTCACAGCTGATTTTAACACATTTTTAACACACTTCATCCACTCAAGACCAGCAGTGTCACTGAGGAGTACTAGTTTCCTGCTCTGATTTCAGAGAAGTAATGAAGGGCTGAGACTCTCCTATTCACAGAAGCTACAACATCTACCATGCCTCCAAGAGCCACTCATTAATGAACTGTCTGTGGGTCTGCTGGTGTCATGAGTCATAAGTCTCAGTGCACAGCAGTGCAATAACATACAGGAACTGAGTTTGAAGGTTATCAGACAGGGAGAGATGGAGAAACTTGGAATGAGGAAAAAAAAAACTGTGGGAGATAAGCAATTCCAGATTAGGCACAAAGGTTTTTTCGCTTATTTTCAAGATGTAACCAAAATGTATTACAAATGCTAGCAAGACACAGACTCTCTGGTCTAAAACACAGGACAACACTTCTTTGCTCATAAGTCATTTTCTCTCAAAAGTAGTGCAAACACAGTGCTCAAAAGTTGTTACATTTATTGTAGCAAGTGGGCTCCCTAAATATTCACAAACACTAGAAGTGGTGTAATGAGATGAAGTTATATTTTACATTTAAAAGCACACCAGCAAAAGTAAGAACGTGGGAGTTACCAGCCAAAGAAAATTAGTATCAGTTCCACAAGCTGTACGTTATATGGAAGCAATAATTAGAGCTGGGAAAGGCAGACATGGTGCATTGTTCCAACTTTGCTTACTTGGCCACAAGGCCTCTAGAGTTCAGTAAACAGTCTTAAAAGACTTAAAAGAAGTAATCTAAATATATGCTAAATTATTTAAATTCAAGAATTGTTTCTAAAACCTGCTCTTTTCAACTATGAACAGGATGATGCCATTAAGCAAAAATTGACCTTAACAGGCCATTTACTTCAATCCTTTGCCATGTACTACATAATTCACTGCTGCTCCTCATTGTAGATAATTCAGCCAAGCTTCTCCCACAAAATACTTGCAAAGGAAACTTCACAAACATGGCAGCCATGCTTTGATG
>QWTY01049032.1:9148-30518 GCA_008033365.1 Pseudorectes ferrugineus | reverse complement strand
TGGAAGGAGGATGAGCCAAGTAATCTGAAGTACCAGAGGACAAGACTGTGTGGGATGGAGTGAGGAGATGGTGGAGACCCCAAGAAAAAGGGTGGAAGAAGAAAAAGTAGGAAAAGAGACAGACTGTAGACTCAGAGGGAGAAAATCAGTTTGGAGTCAGGGGTTTGTGTCTTGGTTTTTGCGTGTGTGCAGCCTTCCCCCAGGTTATCTTGTTCTGGCTGAAAGCTGGAGGGGAGCTGGTGAAGGAACTGCTCAAAACCAGCAGGGCAGCGGCTGAGCGCTGGTTAATGAGTTACTCGCTCATAGCCCCGAGCTCCTGGGAGCTGCTTTCATCTCCGAGCCAAAGGAAAGGATGGATCATTCTTCAGCAGCTTCCTCTGCAACATCTGGGCTCCGCAAGAGCCGGCTCTGGATCTCTGGGAGCAGCACATCAACCACAGCCCTCCCGGGCATGGGATGCTCCCACTGTCCAGTGCCATGGATGCATCCAAGGGATCTGTTGGAATTCGAACCAGTCTTGGTGCCACCAACAGCTGTTGTTCTGGCCCTGATTCAAGTCTTGAGTCTCTCCAATGTGGACAACCCAGTGTGCTCCAGCCCCCTGTGCCCCTGCTGATGTCCCAGGCTGTGCACTACCCATGGCTTAAATAGTTTAAAGAGAGTGATGGCAGACACTGCCTCATGCCAAATCCCTCACGGTTATCCATGAAGTCATCATGGCCTCCTTGACCATTGCCCTGGACTCTTGTTGTCCTGATGTCCTTTATTCCCTCCCTTTAAATAACAATTTTTTCCTGCTGTCCCTCCCATAAACAGGGCTACCAGGCTCCACACTCCCGGGAGAAATTCCCACTCCTGTTCCCTTCATGGTCTGATGAGACAAAGTAGAAAAAATGGTCAGAGGGGAGAAGAAAGGAGCTGGTTTTGAAATGAATAGAAGCTGCTGGTCAGGCTGCCGCTGAACAGACAAAGGCTTTCCAGCATGTAGCTGCTTGTCTATGCAGGGAAATTAATTGGAACAGCTTTTCCAAATTAGCTGCATCTGATGATGATAAAAATAATAAAAACAAATAGTGGATTAAGTTAAATTAGGAAAAAGCAGCTTTATTCTGGAATAGGCGTGTCCACATTCCAGCATATTTTATTCCACAATAGCAGCTTTGCTGTGCTGCTCTGTGCAGACAAGCCCCGACACCGGCCCTGTGCACGCTCCTGCTCCTCCTCTGCAGGGCAATCCTGCCTGCTTGTTCTCCCTCCTGCTGCCAGAGGCTCCTTCAGACTTTCTCCTTCGGGCTGCCATTTTTCCAGCACTTTTCCCTGCTTGAAAGTCCTCCAAGAGCCTGGCCCAGCCTGTCTTGTGGATTTTGGTGTTTCTCGTCCCAGTGAAATCTGCCCCCAGCCCTTCCCAAACCTGTGTGTGACCCTGCTGCCCCTGATCCCTGCAACAACCTCCCATCCAAATTTGGACTAATTCCCACTTTGAAAATTCACTTGATTCCTTTGCTTAGCACCCAGACCTTTTTTTCCCTGAGAGCTGGCTCCTGGATTGCACAGGCAGCTTGTCTGCCTTCGGCTTAGCTCCTAAGTGACATCTGCACACACAGACAAAAATCCCAGATTTATTTTGGATGGGGAAAGATGAGAATTTGGCACACACAACCAAACTGCGACCTCTCTGACCACGCTGCATTTGCAGAGCCTGGTTGCTGGATCTCATTTCATTGCTGCCAATTCCATGGGCTCAATCTCCAGTGGGGTGAGCAGGAATGACTCCACTGACCGTGCAGAGCTACAGCATCTTATATCAGATTAGGATCTTGCCCTTTCTGTTAGAAGAGAGACATAATTTTAATTATCTTGACATGTTTATCACTGTGAGCCTGGGCCCGTTATCTCCACGGGTTCATTCTCAAATGTGCAGAGCTGCAAGGACATGATTGTCTTTTAGTAAAATCCCGCTTGAGGTATTTCTGCAGCTGCGCTTTGTGTCAAAGGATAAAAAATGTGCAGGGCGACTTTCCTCGCATTGTTGAGCGGGAGTAGCTGCTGTTTGCTGCGAGCCATTGCCTACACAATGGGGCTTCAGCTATTACAGCTAATTTATGGGTCTGCATGTGTTTACCCTGTCAAACAGTCTTGTGGGGAGGGTTTAAAGACATCAAAAAAGAGGTTTGTGTTAGTTTCCCTAGAAGTTGCTTTGCTGTGTGGGTTGAAGTGCAAGAGCTACTGGTTTGCTGCATGTCAGGTTGACTCCTGACCCCACACAGCAAATCTAGGGCTCACCCCAGAGCCACCCATCCACTCACGGGAGCACGTGTGATTTAAGGAGCTACCCATTGTCACTCAAACCCAGCTATCCCATCTCCCTTGCCAGTGTGCCCATGGTAAAACCCTATTGCCTTTTTTACTTCTTTGACCTTTATATCATCTCCACAAAGGTTTTCTTTCGTGCATTGACATTTTTGATGTGAATTTGAAAAAGACTTGAAACTTCTGCCTCGTGGCCTGCTGAGTTACCCGCCTGATTCTGCATCCATCTCACCCTTAGACTGACCAAAGTCATCCTGCAGATTTCCTTCTCCCTGTTTGACCAGCTGGGTAGTTTGCATCAGACGTAGTAAATTCCTTGTGAGTTACTGTTTGTGTTTATTATTTGCTGCACCAAAGGGCCCAGGCATCCTAGGCATGGGGTCCTTGACCAACACACGGAAAATATTCTCTCTTTCCCACCAAGTTTTACGATCGAAGAACAAAACACAAGATAACTGAGGCTTGTCAAAGAGCCCCAGACCACAGTGTCAGCCAGCCCTAAATAGTCCCAGCATCAGCAGCAGGGCTAAAAATAAGCCTAGTGGGGTTTATTTTCATTATTATTCTGCCAGAATATATCTTCTCCACCATATGACCTTGCTCCAGCCCCATTCCCAAAGTTGCCAGGAGCAGCCTTCCCTCTTCCTCCTCTTCCTCATCCCTGTCCCACCATTCCCATCCCCTCGGGGAGCTCTGCCCGCCGCTCCTGCCAGCCCTGGGGTGCCGCAGGTTGCAGCAGCAGCAGATGGCAGCCGCGGGGACCGGGTCACTTGTCACTTGTCACTTGTCACACCGCCGGTCACTGCCTGCAGCCCTCGCCACCCCGGGCTCCGCGTTTGTTTGTCTCATGTGGCCCAAAGGGCTGGGCCCTGCCCGGGTGGCAGCTTCATCCCGGCCGTGCTCGTGCTTTCCTGGGTCACACTGCTGACCCCCAGGGCCGGTGCTTTCCCCAGACAGCTTTCACCACATTTTCCTGATGGGGTCTCTATAGGTCAGGGCAGAGCCCAGTCAAACCCAGCTCCAGCAACACGGGAAGGAATAAGGCAGCAATAACCCATCCAGGATAATAGCTCTGCTCCTCAGCAAGCCTAGGATAGCATGGAAGTGGCTCAGGATGTGGCTGGAAGTGGTTCTGTCCCCTTCACACCGGTGGTCAGCCATTTAGGACAACTTCTGCATCTATCACTCCTGTGTTGGTCCGTGGGGACCCATCCCAGCCTCTCAGCCCAGTGCTGGGGGATGAGGGACCTTGCTCAGGCAGGTGCAAAGTGCTGCTGGCAAAAGGCAGAGTGACAAGTGAGGGTGGCAGTGAGAAATTGCTCGTGATCACAGGGAATGTTCAGGATCATAAGAGCACACTGTGATCTGTAATTATCAGGGGGAGGTTGGGGAATCAAATACAGCAAGTAGGTCATGAAAAGGAGAAATGGAACAATGTGGCCAACGATTTTTAATTTTTCCTACAACAATCAGGGGAAACTTATCTCCAGACTCAGGGTGCAAGTTTAATTTTACCCTTTGCTCTCCTTCCCATCATTCAGTGGAGCACAATGGCAGAGACGCAGCCTCGGATGTTTCTCCTGCCCCTGAGGGATGCCTGCTTGCTGTGGTGTGGCAGAGCCCATTTCCTGGGATAAATGCCCTAATCCCGGTGCTAGAAGAGGCGATTCCCCTGGTGGGCTCCTGTCTCCTGTGCCCTTTCATTCAGTGTTAGAAGCAGGAGTATTGCAAATCTCACGGTGTGCAGAGCTGCTGTGCCAAAGAACTGCTTGATTTGTGCACAGCAGACAAAAGCAGAGACAAAACTAAAGCTCAGAGCAGGGACGTGCCATGCCCAAGTCTGCTGGCAAGGAGGGGACAGAGGCTATAAGTCACCCTGCTGCAGTGACAAACCCGATGGCAGCGCTGAAGCAGAGCTCAGCCCCTCTCACATCTTCGGGGGTGATTGTCCAAGGGAGCCTGGGGATGCCATGGGGGGCACGGAACAACCCTGCCAGCCCCAGGGCTCATCCCACGGCCAGTGCAAAGCACGAGACCGTGAGAGGGAAGCCGTCAAGAAGCAAACCCATTCTCCCCTCGGAGCAGAATTGCTTTCATAGCTGCACCCCAGCACTTCCCAGCCTCTCTGTCTTTTTCTTAATTAACTACAGAGCTCGTATGATTTTCTTTTTTAGGGTAAAAGAAAAAAAAAGAGAGAGAGAGAAAGAAAACCAGAGAAGAATGCCATATTTGAAAACGCCCCCCGCCTCCGCGGGATCGCACGGATTTGCAGCCCCACGGCGGCTTCCGCCACCGCCCGCCCCCGCAGGACCCCGGCGCTGCCCGGCTCCCCCGCACACAGATGTGGGCTTCCCCCGGGCCCCCGGCGCTGCGCTGGGAAAGGCCGAACCTGCCACGGTCCTTTCACAGCT
This sequence comes from Pseudorectes ferrugineus, assembly GCA_008033365.1. NCBI lineage: Eukaryota > Metazoa > Chordata > Aves > Passeriformes > Pseudorectes > Pseudorectes ferrugineus. Next base: position 25,797 of record QWTY01049032.1, on the reverse strand, counting down.
CTGTCAAGAGCATCACCCCCCTCTGCAGCATCCCCCGCATCCCGCACCATCCCGCAGTGGCAGCCCCGGGCGGTGGGAAGCACTTCGTCCCCCGCTCCATCCTTCCCCAGTAGGAAGAATTCCCGGTAAATAAACAGCAGCTGTTGGTGAACGGGATCTGAGGCTTTTTCCCATTCTCCGACCGGAGCTGTGATTGCGTCCAGGTGTGGGGAGCCGGGGCCGGAGGCTGAGCACTGGGATAGATGCTGGGACAGATTTGGCATCGTTCAGTTTGAACAGTGATGGGATGACTCGAGGCTGACCCCTAACACTGAAAGACAAGACTCTGTGGGGTGAGAGCGACCGTGCCTCAAGTCCTGGGCCTGTCTGCCGTAGGTAGGCATTTTTGGGGAGCTCATGAGGCTGGTCCCCATCCCCAGTGCCCTTTCCTCTCATTTACCCAGCTTTCATGTCCCTCTCCCCAAGACACAGTCCCCATCGCATCAGGCTGTACCAAAGCCCTCAGTGTTGGTGGAAACTTGGCTTGAGACACAGGAAACCAAACTCAGTTTCACTTCGGTTTAGGTTTTTTTTTTTTTTTTTAAATGTTGAGCTAGATCTACAGATCTGAGATCAGCCCAAGTTCAAGGGCCTTTGCACTCTGGTCTCCACCCCTGTCTGGGCAATACCCTGGGGAGTCTCGGTGTTGCCCCTGGGGCGGGTGGCAGCCCCGAGCCCTGGGGATGCTGATTGAGATGAGGAGTGAAAAAGCTCATTGTAGCTCATCCTGCGTGGTAGCTTTGTGCTGTCCCGTGGAGGGGGACCTGTGAGGACCCACAAGGCCCACGGGTGAAAGTGCAAAGCTGCGTTTTCACTCACCGTGAGGGAGCTCAGTCTCAGGTGAAAAGGGTCAGGGTGGCCCAGGAGCCACATCCCATTGCTGCACCTGATGCTGCCTCCTTTCCAAACACCCACGGACTGCCCACCCTGATCATGCTGACTCCTCCATCATTTCTCACACTGGGGTACAAACCAGAGCTGCTGTCCCTCTGCGATGCCAGCGTTCTCACCAGACCCCAACAGAACACATCCCCATGCCCACTGTCCTCCTGCCACTCAGGGACTCCGCCGCCTGCGCTCTGCGCCCGCCCTGGCCATGGCACGACAGGCTGGGCCATGAATCACTGTCTGGCACGGACAGCATCCCTCTCCATACCACACCTGCCACGCTGTGGTTCGCCCTTCCCCTGGACAAGTTTTTCCCCCTCCCTTTGAGAGTGGCTCTTTTCAGCTCCCCGTGGAAGGAGCCTGTTCTCCCGGTGATGGATTGCACCTGATTTCAATATCAATGGGGCTCTGCCTGCACAGCCCCGAGCAGCCTGTTTAGCCGAGGTTTGTTAACAGGATCGCCCTGCTCCTCACATCCCTCCCTGCTGCCTCCGACTCTGCACCGAGGAGGCAGTGGCTGATCCACGCTTGGGAATGGATTTTCCTGCCAGCCAGGCGATGCTGGTGATGGGGCTGTGATGCATCAGACGCAGGGACGGCCTTGCAGTGGGGTTTGCCGAGGGCTGTTCAGTCGGAGAAGGGTGGTCAGTATGGGGTATCCACTGCTGAGCATGCCGCCCGAGGAGACTGATGTTGCCATGGTGCCTTCTCTCCCTCTCCTGATTTAAAAAAAAAATGAAAGAGAAGAGAAAAGATGATCCTTTCTTTTCTCCCGGGCTTTTATCTCCCCCTCGAAGGCTGTTGCTTTGAGTCCTGTGTTGAAAGCATCCATTGCTAAAGGAGCCAGAGGGAGCCATAAATTCAGGCGACCCCGAGCGATGCCTCTTGCCCCACACCCCATCCAACGAGGGGCCTTTGTTCTTCCCACTGGCTGCGATTTATGGTGCTCAAGCCAGGGCTGTTCCCAAGAGAGCTGTCACCCTTGTCCCCAAACTGACAGACAAGCCACCAAAGAGGCACCGAGTGTGTTTTGGCAGTGCAATACCTGCTCCAAAAACAGCAGCCTTGCTTTGAGCCAAACCCAGCCTGAAGGGATGCCCACTGCTCTGCATGTTGTATGTCCCACAGGGATCAGAGTCACGATGACAGCCCCCTGCTAACCGGCTTTTCAAAGCTGTCCTGTGGTTTGGAGATCCTCAGCTCCATTCCCACCACATGGGCCAAAGGAGTGTCAGCATCCCTGTGAGGTGCCAGCCTGGCCAGCTGTGAGCAGGCTCCTGGCTGCCAGGCTGCAGTTCATTGGGAGCATCCTATGGGCTTCTTCAGCAAAAAAAATCCCCTGGCATACTGATATCTTGTCTGGGAGGGCAGAAAAGGCAGAAACCCTGCTGATATCAACCTCCCGCGCTGAGAAAGTGCAAGTGAAATCATCCTAGGAAAACAAATCCTTCCAAGCCATCCTGGCTGCCACATGTGGTCAGATCAGGGCCCAGATGAGAAGAATGGAAAGTCCCATGGAAAAGGTGAAGAAGCGATGTGAGTTACTCATCCAGCTCTGGCTGGCCCAAAGGGCAATCCCCTGGCTCTCCATGTGAGTGCAGAACACTTAAATCTGTGCCTGTATCCCTGGGGATCTTACAGAACTGCTGAGCCAGAGTCAGCATCTGTTCCCCCCTCTCCTCTCCCCTCCCCAGAGTTTAGTTAAGCTTCATGTCATGGAGAAGAGGAAAAGGAAAACAGAGGGCGAGGGGAAGCAATGCAAACTGTAAAAACAGTGAAGGACTCCTCCAGTGCCCTGGGGAGCTCAGGAATGGGAATGAGGGTCTAAATTTTCCAATAGGAAAAATAAACTCTCCTGATGAGCCAGGGAAGTGAGTCCCTCTGGATGAGGTTTAGACGATCTGAAATTTTGGGACTGCCGAACAACTCGTCCTCCTTTGCAATCCCCTGGCTTTGTCCTTTTGACACCTGGGTTTGTTTCTTGCATACCTGTGGCTGAGTTTTGGGCTTCTGTGGTTGTTTCTGTGCTAACACTGCTCCAGGGATCCAGGTGAGAGCCTGTGGTGGTGCCAGCACAGCCCATGTGGATTCTAATGCTGGGATAATGGCACAGCTATCCTGAACCAGCTCTTACCAGGACCTGGCTGGATAAATCTGACCCCATAAACACCCTGTTGCCCTGCTTTTATTCGTGAACTGGCATCTGTTGTCACACACAGCACAGCATGGTGGCACGGTTGATCACTTTGCCTCCAAGCCCTGTGGTGACACCCCATGAGCCAAGGGCACAGCTTGGCTTCCCACCATGGTGCACATTCACTGGGGCTGGCTGTCCAATCTTGGCTCTCATCCTGCTGACAGAAGCTGAGATGAATTTCCCTCTCTCCATGGCTCGCATGGTGACAGCAGCTGTGAGGGCACGGGGACGTGCCTTTCATATTGGTCATCACTCCTTCTCTTGACTGACCAAGTCAAGACTTTACCCCTGGACTTCTCTACCCGGAAGGGATTTTGCTGACTTTTTGTTGAGATTCCCTTTCAAGACTGGGGCTGAGCAAGCAGCTGGGGAGGTGCCAAAGCTGCTGCTTCGGAGACCCGCTCCCCGCCAGGGCCGCGGGGGCTGTTGGCAGCGAGAGGAGCAGCTGCGCACACGGAGTTGCATCACGGAGGTGGATGTAGGTGGGGCTGGTGGCGGGCGGTTCGTGCCTTGGGGCTGCTCTTGGCTGCGGTGTCTGACAGCTGCTGGCAGGTAAGGGCCGGCCGGCAGGATCCGCGCTGTCTGAAACGCAAACGCGCACCAGAAAAAGGAGCCGGGGGGCAGGGATGGGCGAGCACGCTGGAGTCTTCTTGACAGCTGGATTTCCTGTGCCTGCGCCAGCTCCCTGACGCAGGTCTCTCCCCAGGCCCCGTGCAGCTTCTGGAGCTGCTGATCCCCTGGAGATGAGGGACTGGAGAAGTCCGGGGTGCAGCGAGGGGTGTGCAAACCTCTCACTGTACAGGCAGCTTTTGCCCCAGGACTTGCTGATGGGAAGGGACTGCGGGGAGCAGCAGCTTTAGCCCTCAAGCAGAGATTGAGTGTGATGGAAACACTCCAGCAGGTCTCCAGTAGGAAGGTAAAACCTCTTCCAAGCCCAGCTCCCTGCAGAGGTTTCCTGAGGGCTCGGCTGGAGGCTGTCTAGGGATCTAACCTCGCACGGGTGAGACGTGCAGCCGCCTCCTGCGCCCACTCCACTGCCTCCCGCCAAGCCACAATCCACAAAACAGAAGTAACTGGGATCACACAAGCTCTACCTCTGTGGGTTTTCCAAGTGAACTCCTGGGAAGACTAAATAGTATCGATCTCTCCCCTTTCTCCTCCGGGAATTCCCTATTTGTATGGGTTTTTCCATCCAGCCTGCACATCATCGCAAGGAATCTGGTTTTGGTAGCTCCTGCCTGCCCAGTCCATTTGTAGGAGGCATGAACACAGCTTGAATGATGCTGCCAAGTCGTACCACGTGCCCGTCAGGCACTTTTGGCAAGTTCTGGAAGTGAGTAAAACGCGGGACTGACATGTATAGAGACATCCGTAATATTTTCCCGGGCAGCTCTGTGGCATGCAGGGCATCAGCATTGTGGTTAATTAAACTCTGGTCTCCACAGCAACCGGGCAGGAATAGGAGGAATTATATATTTGCTTTTATTTATAGTGGCAGCCTTCATCCTGAGATTAAATGGGAACCAGCCCCTCTCCCCTCACACACAGCAGCTCCGGGGCAGCTTCTGCAGCGGGAGAGGGAAGAAAAGGCTGCTTGTTTCTCAAGATGCCCTTTGCTATTCAAGTTCCTTCTACGTGGTTTTATTCAGCTGCATCTTACACCAGGCATCAAACAAGCCCCAGACTATTATGTGCTGAAAGTTTCCCCCATGGAGAAAGCTGCTTGGATCCGCCTTGTGTTTTCCAGTCCATCTCCCCAGTGAGACATGCAGACAAGTTAAAACAGGCAGATTTCGACAGGGCCCAGAAAGAGGGTTGTGAAGGATCTGCCAGGCGTGGAAGGGCTGCCTCCCCTTGCTCCCCGTCCTTCCCAGTGGAAATCAGGAAGGCTGCTGCTTTCCCAGCTTCCAGCATGGGGCTTTTCTCCCCCACCAGCACCCACAAGCCCGATGCCAACAGGCCAGTCCCTGGCAAGAAGGAGGAAATTTGTCACAGTGGTGGCGGGGAGGGGAAGTGATGGGGATCTACACAACAGGGCTCCAAGCAAGGGTGGGGACTTGGCTGCTAATGTGAGCTGAAGGCTGGTTAGGCAAGGGCTGCTCACAGCCCGGCATCCCTGGGAGTGCTCCCTCCCTCCTGGCCCCAGGGCACCCCCAGGGCTCGGGAACAGGGGCAGGGTTGGGGCACCTCTTTCCCCAGGGGGAAATTTTTCCATGTCTAGAGCTGGAGAGTATCCAGTGGCCAAGAAGGTCCCCAAGGGTAGATTACTCATCTTAGTGATGAGCTTTTTGGTTTTCTGGACTTTCTGAGGCTCCAAGAATTTGCATTCAAGGCTGGCAGCAGCATTTATTCACTAAATTACCCAAAAAAAGGGAGTTTGCGGAAGCAAGAGGTTTAGGTGAGAGGTTGGACTAAGTATGGAGCAAAAAGGAGAAGACACAGTGAAGGAAAAAAGGGAACAGAAAAGGGGAACTTTGTAGGGTGAAAAGGCATATTTTAAGGTTCTTTGGGGAAGAGGATCTTCACCTTTATCCAGACCAACCAATTACATGGTTTTGAAAATTTCTGCTTACAGAAGCTTGGCTCAGGAGCTGAGCTGCCCCTGGTGAACAGGATTGAGTTCACTAAAAAATGTGCCCTTTTGTGGGGAACCAACAATGTGCGAATCCAGGACAAATGCAAATGCAGGGCTTCAGCCAAAACAAGGGAGAGAGATCATTTGGAAGATGTCGAAACATCTTGTTTCAACATTTTTTTTTCAGAACAAAGTGTGCTTTTTTTTATCTTCTTTATTTCAAAACAGCTTTTCCTATTTGAGCAGTGCTGCAAGCCAGAAGGAGAAGAAAGGTTAAAAAGGTGCAAAGGGAAGGAAACATTGTGGATTTGGTTGGAGGGATGTTTCAGGTTGAGCTGAAACAACTTTTTTTTGACACCTCGCCAACTTTTTTCCACTTGGTACTTTTTTGGCGCAGACAGCAAGCGGAGAAACCCCATCCCGCAGAGCACCCCTGCCAACCGGGGATGGAGTCTGCCATGCAGCCACCCCAAAATACCCCTCTGCTGCTTAAAATAACCCAGTTCCTCCTGCTCTCTGCCAAATTTTCAGGGCTGTGAGCGCAGCATCGCTCAGTCTCTCTGCCTGCTGAGGAAAAACATCGGGCGAAGAGCAAATTCTCCCCCGGGGTCAGAAGTCCCCCCGCGTCCCCGAGGGGAGCCAGCTGCTCCATCCCAACCGTCTCCCACCTTCCCGCACCCCCGGCACCGCTCTGCTTTTCCACTGGAGCATGCGAAGCCCAAGCGGACGAGGAAGAATTCGGCCCTTTGTGCGAGCTGAATGCGGGCCATGTGTTGCGCTAATGCTGCCGGTGAGCCCACCCCGAGCTGCGCATTCAGCCCTAGATTAGCGCAGCTATCAGGACACATTTAGATATGGACGATTTCCTCCGCCGTCGCCGGCGAGGGGGGACGGAGTGTGGGAAAGCTCTTCCCTGGGCGCGGGGCCCTTCTCTCGCCCATCGCGGCCCAATCCCAGAGCCGGGGGCCGGCTGTTAATCGGATTCCCACCGCGCCAGGCGAGATACAGCAGCGGCGTGTGACCTTCCCGGAGGTGCGGGGCGGCTGAGGAGCCCTGTGGGAACCAGGGCGAGGAAGGCTCCGCTAGGAAAGGAGGAGGCTTTTCAGGGTTCAATAGTCAAGGTCTTTTCCAGCAGGCCACTGTGCCTTGCAGGCTCGCATCCCACCTGTGATGTCCCCAGCTCATGGCGCACCCCCACAGACAGCCCGCCGGAGCGCAGCAGTGTTAACCCTTGGTGGCCTGGGTGATTGGGAATTAATTTAGAGGGGCAGAAAACGTGTAGGGGAGGGAGGGGAGAGGCAGATGCCTCATCTCAGTGGAAGTGGCATCACCCTGTGCCTGTTAATAGCTTGAAAGCCTGCCAGTCCAGGCAGGAGAGCCGGATCCAGGCTGGGGCAGCAGCTCTTCACCTGCTGTCACGGGCTTCACAGCACTAAGCGGTGTGCAGGTGGCACATCCTCACAGTCCTGAGCTTGCCAGCTCTGCCCAAAACCGGGGTCCTGCATGGGAACACCCTGCCGGGTGGGACTGATGTCTCCTTCCTGTTACTGGAGGCAATACGGGCAATACAGAGGTTATGTGGTTTCTTCCCAGGTGGCAGCATGGCAGGGACTACCAGGCAGGACTTCTGGCTCCCTCCCTCCCCTAAACCCGCGCTGTTTGGGGCAAATGTGTGTCATATACTCTTGTAAATGGATGGAATTGAGAGCAGCACAGCTCGGGCAGGGCTTCAGCTGTGACCAGGAGGGCAGACCCAGGCTGGGCCAGGCACCCAGCTCCCCACACCGGGCTCCGTGTCTCCCCCTCCCAGCAGTGGCTGTGGGGGGACTGCTGCAGGGACGGGCTGCAACAGGGCCACAGCCCCAGCGAGCTGTGGGCAGACACGGCCCCTCCTGCCCCCTCCACCCGAGCCGAAGCACCTGGAGCAAACATGGGCTGCCTTGATTGATGCCCCAGGTACGGGGACCATCAGGATGGTATCAGGATGGTTCGTGGAAACCTCGGGGCAGGCTTTGGGGGATGGGGCCGGGTCGGCTCGTGGGAATCGGCTGCACCGGAGAGCAGACCCCTGCGGGGACACTTCCAAAGCGAGTGCCAATCCTGCCACCTCCTCCTCCCACCCCCGCGGCGCCCCCGCACCCGCTCCCGTGCTGCCTGCGGACCCCCGCCGGGAACGGGCTCTCATTCCCCACCTTCCCAAAGCGGGGAGGAAGGACGGCAAACTTCACACCAGAGTGTCAGGCAGGCTCCCAGGACACCTCCACAGCATCCTGCCCCGCCACCCCCGTGCCTTCTCACCCACCTCCTGCTCCTCCCTCAGATGTCGCTATAAAGACATCAGCGGCAGTAAAGAGGTTAATGCGTGTGGGAGGGGGAGGCGGGGGAGTGGGAAGCGGTTCCCATGAACCGGGTCCAAGGCTTATACAGCCTCCTTAGCAAAGCAGAGCATCTGGCCCTGGGGTTCATTTGCCCCGGAGCAGATGGTCCTGTCCTCCATCCATGCGGCCGGGCAGGCGGGCGATGGGCTCTGGCCGATGCCGAGCCCCAAAGAGCCTTTTGTCACTTGGAGATTTCGCAGGAGATGAGGCTGAGCCGCACGGGGGGGAGGGAAAGGGGCAGGAAAGAGGTGCCTGGGAGAGTTCTGAAACGCTCAGTCTGAACAGGCTCCTGTAGGTGTTTCTTCTAATATAAAAAGCCTCCAAAGCTCGGTGCTGAGCCCTTAACACAGAGCCCCCATCTTTAGCTGTGCCCAGCTCCAGCTCACTTCTATTTCACTTCTATCCCTCACTCAGAGTGGCACTGGGACCTCCTGGCTCTCACTCTGTTGAGAGCACGGGCATCAGTGTGAGGAGGAGGGATGGCTTTGGTCAGCCTGCCTGGGCACGTTGTCTTGCTGGAAGGAGGCTTGGCACTTTCAAAGCCACAAAGCCACATTTCCAGCTCTGTCTGCCTTGTCACACTGCCTGAGGAGGCTCAGCTGGGAGAGGCCTTGGGGAGAAAAGTCACATCTTCTGTCACCCCCTCAGGGCCATGATGCTGGTCTCCCAAAGCCCGAGCATGCCCTGAGGCAGCAGTTTGGGGATGCCCTGCCCACAGCAGAGAGTTAGAGCCCCCAAACCAGCTGCTACATTCATTGCCTGCAATGCTGAGCAAGGTGTTTGGTGGAGAACACCCTTGCCAAGGGTGCTGCAGAAAAGATTTATGGCATGATGGTTTAAGGATGTAACCAGAGCTGAACTTAGCAGGTTCCTGGTTTCCTAAGAGGAATCTCCCTCCAGTACCCAGGAGGTTTCCATGCCTGGGGCTGCTGGACAAGGTTAAAGCAGAGTCCTGGAGCAGGACTTCAGCATCATATTCAGTGTACCAGGTGTGACTCACACCTCTGGTTTGCTTCCTTTCATGTGTGACATCTCTCTGTGGTGTCTGGAGGAAACTCAGGGCTCCATGTCCATCTGCACTGGAGAATAACCTCCTTGCTTATCCCCTCTGAAGAGAGAGTTGAACTTCCTGATTTATCCATATCTGGGCGTACAATCTCTCACAAAACAGCTCTGGGCCATGTCCTCAGCAGCTGTGACATGATTATTGTTACCAGATATTTAAGCCAACCCTCCCTCCCTTTGCTGTCCAAGGACTGCAGCACTTTCTCATCACTTCCCTTTGTGCTGGAACAGGATCCCTGAGACAGCCCCTTCCAAATTTCTGTTCCAGGTCTGAGGACCTGCGATCCTTCACTTGGATCTTTCCCCTTCCTCAGACGACTTCACACTGTGGCACTGCTTCTTTTGTCTTCTCACCAGCCTCTGAAAGCCATAACCCATCCTCAGTGATGCTGGATGTTATGCAATGGTTTTTAAAGATATCCCACATCACTGGGGATTTCTGAGACCTCCTCTGCTCAGGAGGAGGAGGAATATCAGCTGTTCTGGCTCCTCCAGGCTTTCTCCTGAGCCTGGCCCAGAGACTCACCTGTGCTGCTGCTCCTCTGGGTGTATGAAGGTGGAAGGAACGCTGAACTCAATAGGGACGCCAGATGGACCTCCATCATCCCTGCTCTCCTGTGGAAACTGGATCTTCCACTGGCCCTTTGCCAAAAATAAAGAGAATTTATTAAAGCTGTGACTTTGCCCACACTCTCCTCAGCCCTCCAGGTCTCTGAGCTTCCAGGACAGCTGTAAGTTATTCCAGGAGAGTTTATATCCTCCCATCCTGCTGGGTTTTCCTACCTTGGCTCCACCATGTCCCAAAGGGAGGACAACACTAGCACAGACCTTCCTCTGGAAGCCTGTTTACTGGAGGATGGGAGTAATTTTCCAGATGTGCTGGAGGGAAGTTTCTTTATCCAGGGACCTGCCCATCGTGTGTTTGTATCCCTGCTAAGGCATCTTTTCCTCGCATGGAGGATGCTGGGCAGCCAGCCCGGCTCGCATGAGCCTGGACCTGCTCCCAAACACCTCTGCTGGGGCCGTGTCCGATGGGCTGCACGCTCCTGCACGCGGCACAGGCTCAGCAGCTGCGGGCAGCTGTCCCCACGCAGCGCTGGGGACACCAACCAGCCCTGCACCAGGCTCACTGCCACCTCCCCAGCTGCTGCATGGACACTTCTACCCACCTAAGAATGTCCCTCCCCATCCAGGGACGTGGCAACAGGTCCCATCATCTCCAGAAACGCTCGTGATTTCCCGCCCAACTCAACGTGCTCAACCACGTGGAGCTGCAGAGGCTGCCTCGTGGCCTGGCAGTGGATTGCTCTTCCCAGAAGAGGTAACCGGGAGCCAGCTTGGTTTAGGGAACAGAGAATAATAAAAGGGAACACAACGAGCTGAAGTGCAATAGGAAGCGAGGGGCCGAATGCGAAAGACAACAGGGGAAAGTCAATGGCAAACAGCTGTGGTGCAGATGCTGAGCAGAACCGAAAGCCTCGGCTTCGTGGGCAGACCGTGATGAACCAGCAGATGCAGCTTGGGATGAGTAAATTGGTTTATCACTGAGGGAGAAGGTCATTTGTCACCTCAGGCAAAACCAGTGTGTCACAAATGGGAAGCTGCGAATTCTCCGTGAGATTGCACCGTAACGCAGAGAAACCACAGACGATGCCGAGGAGAGCAGCCAGGACGCTGCAGGAGCAGGCATTGGGCAGGAACAGAAAGGTCTTGACCCAACTACATCCCATGTTTAGGTTTAAGCAAGTAAACAGTCACATTCATTTTCAAGTGCTTTAATGTTTTATTGGGCCAGGATTTTAAAAGTGTTGAAAAGTCTGCGCGAATCCAGAGCAGAGGCTCGGCTGAGAGAAGAGGGAGGAACCGATCAGTCAGCACGAGAAGGCTGGAGATAAGGGATCAGTCAGGGACTGGTTTATATCAGCGAGGCTTCACTGGGGTTACACAGCTCCTCAGCATGAGGAGCCAGAAGTGGCTCTGCATGGACTAAATGCGGTCAGTATCTGTGCTAAATCAGGCGTTTTAATGGGGTCGGGGAGGGGTGAGTGCTGGTTTTTTTGAGGAGAAAAGACACTGCACTCTCCTTGGACTTCTCAGAGCTCTTGATGTGCCATCCCAGGACAGGCAGGGTCATGCAGGACAGCCAGGCTCTGTCTGTGTTGGATGGGGCTGGACATCCTCAGGTGGGACACCTGGCAGAGTGAGCTTGTGCTGCAGCAGAGGCTGAGGACCAATATTCCTTCCTGTGTCTCTGGGAAGCATTTAGCATCCCTAAAAATCCCTAAGCACAAAGGACAGTCAGAGATGGGTAAGCATCTCCTTTTTTGTGGGCTGTAGGTGCTTTATACCCAGGACCAGCTCTGCCTGGCTATGCCAAAGGGGGCATGGGACGGAACTGAGACAATCCTGGGCTTTCCTTTACATTTTCCCACTGAGTTTTTGAGATTGTTGCTACTCCCCCAGCACAGAGCAAGGCATGACAAGTGTTGTCACCCTTGTGTTGCCTCCTCCTCACACATCCAAGGCACCAACCCAGCTTTGTACCTGGTCTACCTGTCACTGCCCACTCCCTGCTGGTGCCTGTGTATGTGTGTGTCCCCTGTTCCATGGGCTCAGGGGTGCTTGCCAAGAGCACAGGGCTTCCATCCATCCCTGCTCTTTTGTGGACATCCGAGCGCAGAGGAGACAGCGCCGGGCCGCAGATGTCGGCACAGGCTCCTCATCAGAGATCGATCCCCCTGGAGCACGGGAGGAGCCGCCCCTGGGGCAGGTGGGGAGCGCCGGTGCCTTTGGGCTTTGTCCCCCCGCTCCGGTGCCGTGCGGGGCCGCGGGTTCCCACCGCTGCTCCACAAAGGAGGCACGACAGGCTCCTCTGGGGACAAAACCTAATCTGAGAGATACCGCGGCTGAGAAAGCTCTTCCTAAAAAAGACACAGTCAAAAGCTCCTGGATGCCCTGTGTCCGCGGATACCCGATATGCCCGCCGGCGGTGTGATTACCTGCAGGCAGGCTTTGTCCGCTCTGGCTCCCCTGAATGTCACACTTGTTCCCGAATACCAGCGGGGAACAATGTGGGGGCAATGCAAGGAAAAGCCTCCTCTGTCCCTTCCAGTCTGAAAGTAAATATCAGATGCCTGTGGTGAAGGGGAGGGAGGGGACTGGCGAGAGCAGAGACAAAAAGGGAAAAAGCCCGGGGTTGAGAAATGCTTTGGTGAAACTGGGTCATGGCTATAGGGTGACAGGCAGAAAAGGGTCCCTGTTCTCGGGGAGGATGAGCAGATGCCTCTGCCCAGGGGCTCCTCGCTGCTGGTGGCCTTGTGAGCAGACAGGGCTGGAGGGAGCCGAGGAGAAGAGGAAACACGGCCATATCTGCCTGTCCCTCCAGCTACCCTGCACGGTACTTCATACAGAGTGAGGTGCTTGGATACTCCCATAAAATCCTTCCTGGGCTCCAAGAAGGGCAGCCATGGTGAGAATCCATCAGAGATTGGAGGGCAGTGAGTGGTGGTGGGGTTGGCTTCACTCTGCCACACTCACCCTCCTCATGCTGCTGCCACCATGGCAAGAGACACCACCTTCATGGGGACAGAGAAGGTCCATAGGGTCTCCTGCAGGATCTCCCAAGTTTGCTCGGCTTCCAGACCCTTCACCCTGCACATGGATCAAATAGCCTCTTCCCCACAAACTGCCCGGAACATGAGCTGGAAACAATCTGATTTTCCATCCTTATCTTCCCTCCCTGCTGCTGGTGAAGTCAAGCCCTCTTCAGCCCCCTCTTTCCTGTGGGCCACACATGGATTCTTCCTCTCTCAGCGAGTCCCTTTGTCCCTTGGAGGGGATGTGTGTCCAGCTGAGTGTGCTGCCGGGCCAGCAGACTGGTCACTGGTTGTCCCATGTCCTGTCCCAGATGGGGAGATGGTTGTCCCGGCATTCCCATGGTCCCTGGAGCTTGGGCAGCAGGGGCAGGAGCCAGGCTTTATCAAAGACTTGCTGGAAAGGCAAACAAACACAGTCAGGGATGCGGTCACTGTTTGCTGTGCGTCCTCCTCAAGCAGCCACAGGACACCCCCATTCTCTTCCCTGCCTGAGGCTGGAAGGGAAAATCAGCTAAAAACGCCTGTTTGTGTCAGCAAGGCTGTCCTTGACCCCGGCAGCCAAGGGACACTGACCCCAGCAGCAGGTCCAGCCAGGGAAATGGGGCAGGAAAAGATGTTTTTCTAGGAATTCAAGCTCTGACCCAAACTCATTGATGTTAGAGGCAGTTTTTATCAGGCTTTGGTGCAAAGTTTTAACAAATCACTGGGAACATGGGAGGAGGCAGAACAGCAGGAGCAGAGGCAGATGAACCAGAGAAACAAATCTGTCCAAGCACAAGGGACTGTAAGGCTCCAAGATCCTTCATTCTGTAGGTAACTGAAAAACCCAGACATATTTCAATGAAATTGGAGAAGTGACTCAATACTATGTAGAATCCTAATGGGAGATCCCTTGTGAGGTCCTGGGAGCAAGGCTGGAAACATGCCAGAGTGTCTCCTTGGAGCAGTGGATTGGTAGGATGGATCATAGTGGGAAGTCCTCTGGTTTGAGCAGTGACCCGCTGAGAAGCCACAGCAGGGACAACTGCTGAAACCACATTTTGGGGGGACACAGAGGTTCATGCCTTGCAAGAGTTGATGGAAGACTTCCTGCAAGGAGAAGACAACCCCAGGAGGGGCAGCCCCAGCTATTGCCAGACGGCCACACAGGGAGTGCGACCTTATCTCATGAGATAACAAGATTTATTCTGCTCCTTTTGATAGGACTTCCATTAAGTCTTCCACGCAAGGGCACTGGGGGTTCAAAGGGCTGAGGGGACAACACAGAGTAATGAAAGTCAAGATTCTCTTGGCTTCAACCAGAGATTTATGGATGCTGTTTGCCTTAGAGCAGGACTGTTGCAAACATCCAACTGCTTGTGACCAGAACAGAAAGGCAGAATCCATCAAAACCGCCGAGCTGAGCTGAACTCAAAACAAGCCCCGAGACCCCTGGCATCTGAGGAACCCAAACAGACCGTGCTGCCAGTGCTCACAGGGCCGTGGGTCAGCTGGCAGCGCTCCCAGCGCTGTGCCTCGCGCTCCGGACGGGATGAGCTCACCACGCGCTCAGCCTGGAGACCAAACCCCGCCTGGGAGGGCAGCCTGGGTGTCTCACGCTCACCCTGACAGCCAGACAGGGCCAGTTTTATACTCATTCAAGAAAAATGGCTGGGGTGAGTGGATGCAGCCGCTCGTTCCTGGTGATTTTTGGGTGACGGCCTCAGCTAGGGCAGCTCAGCGGGGCTTTGCCAATGGAGCTGCATCAATCTGGAAGGGCTCCCTTGGAAACAAAGCTCAGCTGCAGGGTGGGATTTGCAGCTCAGGAGCCTTTGATGGATTGAACTCACCACACTGAGCAATTTTAACCCAGTATCAGGCGAGTAATCCCTTGCCACCTGCACATCTAAGGCAGGAGGATCAGCAGGGGCACGTGGGCTCTGTGGGCTCGCTGCCTCTGGGAAGCCTTCCCACACTATTTTGTGCAGTGCTGACCTCATGGCTCCTATCAGCCTGCTCTTTTCCAGCTTCCTCTCCCTGATATCTGGCTTTTGCTCCATATTTCCTCATGTGTTGAGCAATCACCTTAAGCCTCTCTCCACATTTCTAGGATTCTTGTTTATCTCCCTGCATGGTGCAGGGCTCTGACGGGGCCCTGCTTTCCTGTCCTGCCTGCCCAGTTCCTCTGTTTACCTATAACACAAATTGGATTTGTTTGCTTTTTTTTTTAAATGCAAAACAACAGCTCAGTATTAGCAGGGATGTTTTCTTCTCTCCTTTCTACTCATTTCTCCGTGGTCCCAGCCACCGTCTCCAGGTCTTACCACCTGCAGAGGGCTTTTTTTCTCCCCTCTCCACAGGCAATGTATAAAATTTCTGCTGCAAACATAAATTCCCATCTTGGGGGAGCCTGGAGTCTCCCAAAGGCTCTAACTTGTCCCATGCTGGCCACTATTGTTTGCAGAGAAGTAAAGACTTCAATCCCAATGGGACACAGAGGGGAAATGAAAATTGCTTTGCCACCCCCACCTCCCTGCACTCCCCCAATGACCCCTCTCCCCTCCGTGATCCCACACTCCCCCCTCACAAAGCAAATTCTTCCTGGATTATATTTTAATATCTGCAAAGCCTCAAGCTTGAAAGAAAAACAAATGTGAAACCAGCTCATGTGAAAAACAGAGAGATGGCCTCTGTCACTCTGAGAGCTGGTGTAGGAGCCACATGAAGGGATCAGGGTGGGCAGAGTTGACAGACAGGCACTGCGTTACACCAGGGATTGGGGTATCAGGAGCTTAAACTGAAAAGAGATGGTCACACAGTGCAAGGGGAGAGGATGATGACAACAATCTCAGGAGCTCAGCTTTCTTTCCCCATCAGATCTCTGGTTCCTATCCCTGAGCATTTATAGTACATACTCCTGGTAAAAGCAGTGAGGTGGCACTGCAGGGTCTCAAGGCTGGGGACCAGTGGGAGCGTGATCCTGCCTCCTGAAGAAAAGCCACTCTGCGGCAGCATCCCACCCTGCAGAGGCTGGGATCGAGCTGGAAACAAAGTCTTGCTGTTCCCTGAGCTCTTCTCTTTTGCATTTGACCCAGTTTGGGGAAATGACAGCTTGTCTGTGCACAGCCCTTGCCGAGGGAAGCTCCAGCCCTGGCTGGCCCCGGCTCAGCGCTCGGGCTCCAGGAGCCCCTGCAAAGCCCTGGTGTGTTTTTCTGTTTTGCAGAGGGATGGGGTTGTTACTAAAGGGAAGCAAGGTGAGAGATAACGATAGAATATGGTTTCCTCTTCCCTCTCAGCTGCCAGCTTGACTCCAGCCCAGGTCGGTAGTGGAGGACACTGCTGCTGCTGGGTGCCTGTCCTGCGGTGTGTGCAAACCACGCCTGGCTGCCGGCCCACTTCCTATGGGGCAGGTGGCTGCGTCCCCTCCGTGGGCTTGGCACGCTCCCTGCGCCCTGTTCCAGAGGAGCAGCCAACAGCCAGCTCATTCCAGAATAAAAGCCATGTCATTCTGAGTGTCACAAACAGGATAACGGCTTAATGATGTCCTTTCTCCACCTGAGTGGGCAACCCACACCTAGGAGGCTATTCCTAGATGGAGATGGCATTTAGCTGGATAATTGGGCAACACTTGAAGTAAACCCAAAAGAAAAGCCTTTGACCACATCCTCAGATGTGGTCCTTCATGGTCAGGGAATGGGGCACGAGGGGACCCTTTGGGACAAAGGACAGCAGCTGTTCTGCAACAAGAGGAGCAGTCGGTCTGTCGAGGACTTGTAGTTCCTTCCAAGAGTACAAAACGCGTTGCCTCCACCCTTCCTGATGTAAAACATTATGAGCCGTGGGGAACAGGAATAAGGAGTTTCCTCATTTTTTGCTCCCAGATTTTGATGATGATCACTGACCTAAGTTTTTTCCCAGTGGTATGCAGAAAT
>QWTY01049030.1:9076-19619 GCA_008033365.1 Pseudorectes ferrugineus | reverse complement strand
GGCGGAGCGGGGCGGGGCGGGGCGGGGCGGGCCGGGGCGGCGAGGCCAGTGGGAGTGGCGGAGCCGCGGGTCGAGGGCAGCCCCTGGCGGTGGCCGCTGCCGCTCTAGAACCCGACCGAGTCCGCCCAGCCCTGGCGTCGCGGAGCCCCGGCATGGCCCGAGGGGTGGAAACAAGGAGACTGGAAGCGGAGCCGGGACATCAGTTTTGGAGCCGCTGAAGCCTTATTTGAGCTACAGGTCAATGGCAACAGTCAGCGGTCGTGACCCGTTTTGTGAGGAAAACCGTGGTCAGGCAGGTCACGTCTTGCCCTCGCCTTGGAGACCCTTTGGGAGCGCTGTTGTTGCGGGCCCCAGGTGCGGCCTGTTCTCTCCGCTGGGTCACAGCTGCCCCGGTGAACCGTGTTCCCCCGACGCTGCCTCCCGCTGCCCTGGGCACATGGGGCTTTATTGGTTCTGCTCTGCCCTCTGGTACTCCCGACATCCTCCAAGAGCGTGGATGGAAAGCGGCAGGGGGGACTTGAACCAGCCTGGAGCACTGAGAGAGGAAAGTTCCTTTGCCAATGCTGGATGCTGAGTTGTCGCTGCTTTCAGGTCGGAGAGTACAGACTTTTGGGTCAGCCTGAGCTGTAAGGCTGCCATGCTCTGAGTTTGCCCAGATATGTTCTCTTTTTTGCCCTAGCAATTTTGTCTGGGCAGATTTTGCGGACTTTCTGTTTCTTTATCCTGAGCACATAGTAGACTGGTTAAAGCTGTGCAGGAACATCAGGTGTGTCTCCAGCACATGCACAGATCCACCAGCAGCGTACAAACAGCATAGGTTCAGAGACCTCAGGAACAAGTAGAGCCCTACTCCTCAACCAGCATGAGTAGTCTGAATAAACAAGCCGTGCACTAAAGGTCAGCCCTGCTAGATCAGCTTGTCAGCCACTGGTTTGGAGTATGTCATTTGGTATGGTGGCACGGAAGAGCTCCTGCTATCTCAGTAATTGCTGCAATGTGGCACTGCTCCCAAGGAATCTTGTACAGGGTCCTGTTATTCCAGAATAGGAACAATCCCATGTGGAGGCAAATCCTGGGGGCTGAGCTGCCTGGATTCCTCAGACCCTATAACTGGGGGCGCGAGACTTGACAGATACTTGGTGGATTTTGCCACTAACAGAGTGGTTTGTGGCCCATGTCACACGAGGTACCAAACGTCTGCTACAGACAGAAATGAGTCCATTCAGCTTATTAATGACCCCAGGCAAGCCAGTGGTCAGGGTCCCACCCAGAGGAGCACTGCGCTCACTTGCAAATGGCATTTTGGCACTATTGAGAACTTGAGGGTAACTTAATCTGAAGACATTCCCATGAAAGTCCCACTGCATTTTTAAATAGCAAATAGAGAGACAGTGAGATCATGGCCACTGTTCTTGTGGGCTGGTCTCACAGCTGCACTGTGCTTACGGGAGGGGGAGAGTGTGTCCCTGCAGCCGGGGGCCGGTGGCGAGTGGGGCCCCCACAGGGCCTGTGAAGCTGCTGGAGATGCCTGAGGTCCTGTGGGAAAGCAGGCAGGAGAAGTTGAGTTCTGTGGGACTGCAAAGCTCAGGGACTGACGCACAGGCTAGCAGGGAAGGAAAGAAGGAGTTAAACCAGGTCTGCATTGAAAATAAAAATTTGCTGGTGATTAAATTGGCATCTCTCCTTGTGGAGGTGCAGATATTGCTTTCCTTTGCCAATACAGGCTACACCTGTCCTCAGGGAAACAGCGATACTGGGAAAATGCTTATAGCAGCCTGATAGTCTCTGTTCAAGGGCTCCTGTAGATACAGACTTACTGTATAAGAACTTTAACAGCTTGATCATCATTTCTGTGCTAGCAAGACCTTTTGGACAAGCTGAAAATATATGCTGGGGACATGGGAGGTTTCAGAAGCCCCAGCTTTGGGGCCCCCTAAAATAAGTGACCTGACACAGTAAATGGGAAGTTGGCTGCAAGAGGGACCAGACAAGTATTCATTGTTTTTGCAACATTCTCATTTTACTTTGCATATTTCAGGGTTTGATGATAATGTGTAGGCTGTTTTCCACCTACACCTCTGGCAGCCTTGCTGAAGAACCTAAACATGATCGCTTGGCTGCTGCAGCTCGAACTCTTGGGATGTTATTCTGCACTAAGAGATCCCATCTCTCTTCAGGCCCAAATGGGCAAACTGGAGGCTCTCAAGGACACAAAGGACACACTGACGTGACATTTCAGGTCAGTCCAACTCATGAGCTGGCAGCTCTGTGCTGACCTGCACAAAGTCACACAGCAGGAGGGCATCAAAATAGAGAGCAAGGAAACCACCTTGAAGGCAGAACCTCCTCACTAGAGGAGGGTCACACATGTGCTGACATCAAGGACGCTGTTGGGAGCAGAGATCCCCACTGCTGGAAGAAGAAAGCTGGGTGATATGGGGTTCAATTACCAGGCACAACAGACAGCTCTGAGGCTGTGACTTGCACACAGGAGCCCATGACACACTAGTGACTCACGCAGCGGGAGAGTAATCCCGGAGGGGAAAAATGAAGCAGCTAAAGGAAAAGCTTCTTTTGTGGGAACTTTTTCAGAGATTTTCACAGCTCAGACAGTCATGGGCTGAGGAAAACTTCTGCTAGTGGTACCTGGTGCAATAACACGAGGAGGTTCTCCTCCAGAGATACAGGTGGGTCACTCTGTGACACATACTTGGGAGATCAAGCCCACCAGTCATGAGGCCTGTTATCAATACACCAAAAGTGGCAGGAGGTGAATGTGAAGTGACTTGAGAGCATGGCAAAGACATTGCACTATCGCCAAAAACAGAGGGCCCTGTCTCTTTTGCTAATAAAAGAGGAAACAGCCTTCATGATTTGTAAGGCTGTGAACACCAGACCCCTGTAAGATGAGCTAAGAGATGTATGATCAGTGTTTCCAGGCCAAATCATCTCATTGCTGCCTGTTCTTGGCTGAAGGATATTTCCTATAACTGTCACTGCAGAACTGCAAAATGAGCCAGCTCCCTGAGATCATGCTCAAATTGTTCCTCAGATGCTGCTCCCAAATGGAAGTAACTGTATTTGGAGTTGTACACCCTTTCATAAAGCTGCTCATCTGGTGCTTATACTTGGGCACACACTCCACATCAAGAAATGGCAGGTGGAGGTCCTGGCATGAGAGGTCTTCCTCATGTGGGGGTGTGGAAGAACCAGTGATGCTAAAGCTATGGAAAGCTTAGTATTGCAGTGCTGCTGTCCTGCTCGTATGTGCCACGCTGAGAGTTGTGGCAATGCCCAGGCTGTGAGCGCAGCCAGCACATTGCCCTTGAGGTTTGGGCCAGCAGGCACTGTCCTTGCTCTGCCTCTGTTAACAAACGGGGTTGCATGGCTTGGAACCAGTCCAGTCCAGCACCAGACCCACAGTAACTGTCTCCATGTACAGCAAGGAGGGGAGTAACAGCTCCAGTCAGGTATGACAACCCTTTGTTGAGAGACTGATGATACTGGGACTAGATGCCTAAAATGCTTGGCAAGTTTTGTGTGGCTGGGCTTACAGCCAGCACTGCCCTTGCTGAAGTGCAGCTACAGCCTTGGATCCCCCTTCCAGGGCACCAGCAATGGTGGGAGGATGAGTTGGGAGATGCTTTGCTGCGGGTTCCCTGTGCTACTCCTAAGCTGCATTTGAGCCCAAGTCCTCAGCCTTGACCTCACCTCAGCTATACTCCACTGAAGCTCGTGCCAGGCCCACTCACTGGGTCAGCAGTCACTTGACCCTGGCTGACCCTGGTTACTGACACCAAACTCTCTGCTCCTCTTGCGTATGGCACTGTCATGCTGTCACCTTGTCTCTAGCTCACCTGTCATCCTCTCCTGCCTCCAGCACCCCAAGCCCCCATGGCTGGAAGCGGGGCAGGAGCAGGAGCAGGAGCAGCTCTGTGTGCTCTTGTGATGAGAGAGCCAATAATACCAGAAAACGTTCTGTGAAAGCCCTGTGTTAAATAGGTCAAACTACTGCCCAGATACTCCTACGAGTTTTTACATGTGGGCTCACCATGGGGAGCTCTTTGCTGCAACAAAGATAAAGTGCTGGGCTGACTGGGGGGCATAGTTCACTCAGATGGGTGATGGGATCTCTGTCCTTGGAGATTTTCAAGGTTTGGCTACACAAAGTCATGGTTTACCTGATCTAGTATTGGTGATGGTCTCATTTCAAGCAAGAGTTTGGGCTAATGCCCACCAAAGGTCCCTCCCAACCAACACATCTGTAACTCCATATCAGGGAGCTAGAGGTTTGAGCTGGGCAGACATATGTGGTGAATTCTCCAGTATTTCAGCACGGACATCTTGTATCCAGTGTCTCAAAGACCTTATTGAATGGAACCAGGCTGACCTGGGTGCAGGCATTGCTGGCTGAAGTTCTTTGGATTGTGTGCTGTGACGGTTCTTTCTGCCAAATGGTCTTAGCAAGTATGAGGAAAAGAAAAAAACATCCCTGTTCTTCATTAGTCCTGTCTGTTTTGTGACGCTGACTGATGATATGGAATAGCCCAGGACAGTCCTTTAGAAATAGTTGGAGATATTTGACCATTTGTAAAAATACATGTTTTTAAGCACCAATCAGGAGGTTGTTGTGGGGGTTTTTTTTATAGCAGGCATGATGTAAATTTATATAACTAGCCAGGTGTTCTGCAATGGGGCTTTTTAAAAATCATCCTGTCCTAGTTTTTTCTGCCTTACCATCTTTAGCTCCTTTGCAGAGTAAGCAGCAGTGCTATCGCATTACTGCTTGGCAATGGCAGCAGCTGGCTGTAACCCAACCGTGCAGCATGGGACACGGAAACAGATGGAGCAGCAAATGGTCTTTGTTTCCTCTCCTGCTTTCTAAAACAGACTGTGAGTAAAAACATACAGGAGAGGTTTTTGCCATCTTCCCTGCTACTGTGGCTCCCTGGCTGCTGACAAAGCCGTGGCATTACATAGCAGGGGTGACATCTCCCTGCAGCAAAGGAGAGCTCTGTTCTTTGAGAGGAGAGCTGCCAAGAGGGGAAGGGCATTAGATACAATGTCAACATGCCCTTGGAGGGGGAAGAAGGGTGCAGTGGGTGAAATAGCTGAACTGAGCTGAGGGCCCCCCATGCAACAAGTCCTGCTTCTCTTGTTGCTCTGAGTCCTGATTCTGATGTTCATCTGAGCTTGGGTGAACCCCATCAGCTCATTAAACTGGCACAGAACAAAAGTGAGTCGTGTTTTGACTGTTAGGAACCTCTGTTGGCCTGATGGATGGTTTGGCAAGCACTGGGATGAGAATGAAGAGCGGAGCCACACACCAAGATGGGCCAGGAGAAGAACAGGGAAGGGAGGTGGAGATGGGATGTCCCTTGTGAACCAGATCAACTCCGCTGTCCAGGATAGTCTTTGTCCAAAAGCTAGACAAGACACAGGAAGGGAGGTCCATGCTCCCAGGTAACTTTCTATGAGCCAAACTCTGAGGCTGCTGGCAGTGAAGGTCAGGAAAATGTCCCCAGCAGAGGTTTGCCTGCCCAGTGGGAGAGGGAGCAGGGAGGTACAGGGAGGTGGCACAGCTCTGTCTCCACCGCTCACGCTGCTGTTTGGGTGCACTGGCAGTACCAGCTCAGTCTTGTGCCATAAGCCCTGGCCACAGGCCTCTCAGCAATTGTCCTCTGCTCTGGGCAGGTGTCCCCTAGCTCAAGGCTGCTGGTGGTGAGACAGTTTCATGTTTTCCAGAGTATGACATCTCCTGCGGAGCAGAGAGCACCATTGCCCAGCTCGACCAGTAAATCCCTGGCAGACATCGATTTGAGAGCAGCAGAACTAACCAGAAACAGAGAAGTGTGTGAGGCTGTGATACAGTGGAAGTCCTCTGGGAACATGTAACTGATTTGGTGTCAGGGACATAGGTACCTTATTTTAGGGAATTTTCATCCTGCAGGAATTTTGAAGTCAGATTCGTTTGATAGCTTGTAACCTATTCAGGATTTTCTGGCATATGGACATGTTCTACACCACCTTCATATTTTGAAGGGTATTTTATCTTTAATTTAATATTTCAATAGCCTTTTTTATGGTGCTTTGTAGCCATAGCTTTTTCTTTGTGGTGATACAACTGTTCTGAGTCATTTTAGAATCTCCATGCTTCTTAGAACCATGTTATCCTTTCGGTTTATTCATTTTTTAATAACCTCTTGAGGGAGGAATTTCTTTGTTGATGTTATTCTTTCAATGTCACCAAATTGAACACATTATACGCACTGCTATGCATGACTGTTCTAATAGCCCCTCACACAACTCAGCATTAAACCCAATTGCTTCTTTCATGTTCTCCAACCAGCTGCTCCAAAAATCAAGCCTTTGTGGTATCTAAATGTAGCAACCACATGATATGCTGATGTGACATTTACTCACTCAGTGTGGGAGTAATTGGAGACTTTTCATAATGATGTTTTCTGCCTTGGTAGCCACTCTGACCTCCTAAATACATCACTGTCACCACCACTGGTTTTACAGTCTGTTTACTACAATAGTCCTAATTCTCTCCTTTGCCTATTTAGGTGTGAATTTTCCACATATAGGGGTTCAGAGTTACATCTTGGAAGATTAAAATGGTTCAGGCACACTCATACCGAAGTTTCTTCAACATCCAGCATCACTCCTCCACATGCTCAATAGTCAGTTCTTCCTGCACATCTGCAGCCAGCTACTGCAGCGTCCCACCTGTTACCTGCCTTGTACTAGCGTCTGATAAGGTTGTTCTCAGTCAAAACTGGGTAGTGTAGTTGTTCTGCCTGCTTTTGTGGTTGCTCAGATTTGTTTAGGAGCACATTGGTGGCTGTTACCAAGTTTCTGTGCCTTTTTAGGCCGGACTTCATTTCTTCACCTTCCCATTAGTCATTTCCTACTTCTTCAGTTTTGTCAACCTCCAACCTCATCTTGTAACTGAGGGAGCGGCCCTGCACCCCTCACCCCACTCCCTGCTCCTGACCAACGGTGCGGGCAGAGGTCAGCGAGCAGTGAACGGTGGTCAGCGGGCAGTGGGAAGCAAACGGTGGTCAGCGGGCAGGGGCAACGAGCGGTGGGCAGCGCGGGCGCGGGCAGGCGGTGCAGGCAGGAGGCAGAACGAGGAGGAGACGGTGCAGGAACGAAGCAACGCAGGAACGAGGTGTCGCAGGCAGCACGACTTGTCAGGCAGTCCCACATGGTCTAGCGGTTAGGATTCCTGGTTTTCACCCAGGCGGCCCGGGTTCGACTCCCGGTGTGGGAAAGCTGGAGCTTTTTCTTTCTTTTTCGTTCGCCTTCTTGCCTTTTGGTTCTTAATTCTGCGCGATCCCTTCTACCCCTCACACCGCGGGTAACATGAACAGCTCCCGCCTTCACCCCTGGCGCGCGTACAGAGCCAGGTTTAGAGGAAGGAACACCAGCGATAGTTGGCATTACCCCAGCACCGCAGAGCCAGTCTCTCCTCCGGATCAAGCCATCCCACAAACAAGAAAACTTTTTTTAGGAATGTGTTACTGAGAGCTTCCCCTCAGCTGCAGAGGTGAATTCAGCCAAGTGCGTAGTGACCACACCAACAGCCCCGCGGAGCTGAACGTCGACAGCCGACGGGCCAGGGCAGTGCTGGGATACGCTGGGTCTGGCAACAAGGCTGGGCACACACCTTGTGCAGCTATTTGCTACTCCAGACCCCTCATTAGCCACCGTAACCCTGTCTGTGAGTACTGGAAGCGTGGGGGTGCATCCTTTCTCCCACACTGCCTGGGCACCAGCCAAGGGCTAGGGGTGTGTTAGTGGAGTAGACAAAAAAACCCCCATGTCTGTGTACTCCTTCCAGAGCCTGGCTCCACAGGCAAATGATGGGAGAGAAAAGCCTTAGGTAAATCCACCAACATGAGCCTATGCACATATTTCAGTCACAATCACAAGATGAGGGAACAAGGAACATGGAGCTGGTTAGACCAGACCTGGTGGCTGACTGGAAGCCGAGGGGTAAGGGACAGGCAGCCAGAGCAGTGCATTGGAACAAATACAATAAACCTCGTTTTGTCTGTGAGAAGACTAGTAATTTTGTTTACAACCAACCTGTACAGAAATTATTAGGTTGGAAAAAAACCTATTACATTCATGCTTTGTTTTTAATTTTAAACAGATCATTTTTCCTAAATGTTCCAAACTCTACCAGTTGACCACTTCAGTTTAGAAAGACTTGGACACTCTGGGCAAGGGCCTCAGGACCATTTACTGCTATTAACATTTCAGAAACTTTGTTAGAAATGACATTCAATGAGACAGTAGCCTGGGATTTCTAGAAAAAATATCATTTCAGGAGGCAAAGTTTGTTTAAGAATTTCTCTTTACATTACTTCAGATTTGGAGAATGAAAAAAAAAACTAAAATTCCCCAGCAACAATTTATTTCATGCTGATTCCAGCAGGAAACCCACTTAATGTTATCTGTACTACCTTGAACAATTGCCCCAAACTTACAGCATATTATTAAATTTAAATACAAGTGAGCCATTCTGTGAGCTCTGAAGGAAAGAAAGCACTGTTAATGAGATAAAAGAGGCTTGTTTCAAAAAACGCTACTTCCCTTCTGAGTTAAACATTCAGCTTCAAGGCTCCAGCAATCTGCAGCGGCTTGGGCCAAAAGCCGCACCAGAAGGGCAGGTCATTGACAGACTGTTTTACTTGAGACTGAAGAGGCTAAAAAATCTGCAAGACACTGCTGGCCCATTAAGGGAGGTGTAGTTTCTGCCAGAAGGGTACGGCTGAACACCTTCGGACATTGTTAATCTGACTGAACCACATCAAGCCCTCAGCCAAATGGAGGAAGATCAGGCCACAGACCCTATTAAATCACCACGTCAGCACAATCTCTGGTGAAGGAACACAGTAATTTCACCCTCCTGCCCAATCCATAACCTAATCCATTTTAGTTTGCTGGAAAGCAAGAGCCTATGACAAAGCCTCGGCATGGGGCTCAGAACGTCCTGAAGGATCCTTCCAGAGCCAGGAAAGGAACGGGTTCGCAATGCACCGAACACGCCACAGGCCCGCGGGAGCACTGCGGCGGCCGTGCGGGGACCGGGCCCTGGGCGCAGCCGCAACCCCACCCAGAGCGGCCTCAGACTCGGCCCGCCCACCCCCGGCCCCTCCCGCCGCGCGCCAGGCGGGCTTGCAAACTCTCGCGAGACCTCAGAGGCGCGTGACAAGGCCACCTGTCTATCCAAGTCTCGCGAGCATTTGAGCCACTGCTTCCGGGCGCGATATCTCGCGAGAGGCGGCGAGCCCGAGCGTGCAGGGCCTTGTTTGGCCGCGAGTCTCGCGAGAGCCCCTGCGCGGTGCGCTGGGTGCCCCCGTGCCGTGCGCGGAGCCGCCAGCGGCCGGGCGCCATTTCGGGAGCAGCCGCGGAGCTATAGACGGGGCCAGACCGGCACCGGGACCGACTCACAGCCGCGCTGCCCCTCGCCGCCCGCTCCCCGGGACTGCCTGAGCGCCGCCGTCCATTTAAGGTTCAGACGCCTGGAGAGGGTGCTTGAGCCCTTGGGCCCATCCCCCACCGCCAGCGCAGTGACGCCGGAGCCGCCGCTGCCGGACCTCGGGGCCTTAGCGAGGATCGCACTGCCCGCGGCGCAGGTAATTGCGCGTGGGCCCGGGGCCCCGTCGCCGGGCGAGCGGCGGCCTGGTCCGCGGGGTGCTGCGGCCTGGGTGTCTGCGCCCCTCCCGCCGCCATGGCCGCCTCGGCCCTGCCCGCGGGGCCGCTCTGCGCCTCACCGGGGTCAGAGCGCCCGGCGGCCCCCGCCCCGCGGCCTGGGCCTGTGCGGTTCGGTTGTTCCCGTGGCCACGTCGCGGGCAGGCCTGGCTACCCCCGGCATGGCGCTGCCCCGCCCCGGCTCCCCCATTACAGCCCCCCCCTCCTTCCCGCGATGGCGCTGTGCGGAGGGACCGGGCGGGAGCGACTGCGGGGCTGTTTGCGCTGGGAGACGGGGCGGGGAGTGGCGAAGGTGGGGGAGCGCTGGCCGCAGCGGGCGGGCGGAGAGTGAAGGCCTTTGGAAGGAGTGCGGTAGGAGGGCAGCCACAGCGGGGCAGGCACCGCTGGGCATCACTGTGTCTGGGAAACTGAATTCGATCCTCCCGATCGTCTCAGGAGCGTGCGGGAATTCTGGCTGGGAACTTGCCTGCAGACGTATGGGTCCTGCTGCGAGGCGAGCTCCTCTCCCGAGGCGTCGGAGTCCTCCCTAAAGTTTCCTGATGCTTTTCCAGGACACTACATGCAAAACGTGTCGAATTGTCATTCACTGAATTTTTAAAACAAATAATTTTGAGAATGGGGCCCTTTTAAATTCCTTTTATGTAATACAGTACTGCACAAAAAGAGAATGTTTTCCTTCAAAATAGTGACTAGCTCAGTTGCAGTAAATTTCCTGTCTCTTTAGGTTTTCTGTAGATCCACAAAGTTTCAAGTGTAGTTTATTCCTTGTTTGTTTCGATGGTTTGGAGGGTTTTTCGTTGGTGGTTTTTTTTTT
>QWTY01049016.1:0-11028 GCA_008033365.1 Pseudorectes ferrugineus | reverse complement strand
GATAAGATGGTTAAGAAATGCTAAAAACCACACTGCAGCAGCTGTGAGAGTGGAGAAAGAGAAAAATATGTGGGAATCAACTCTGCAGACCCCAAGGTCAGTGGAGGAGGAGGAGGAGGTGTTTAAGCACCAGAGCAGAGATTCATTGGCAGCCTCTGGAGAAGACCATGGTGAGGCAGCTGTGCCCCTGCAGCCCATGGAGGTCCATGGAGGGAGCAGAGATCCACCTACAGCCCCTGGAGTCCCCCACACTGAGCAGGAGGATGTGCCCTGAAGGAAGTTGCAGCCTGTGGAGAGCCCATGCTGGAGCAGAAACTATGGCCCTGGAAGAGGAGCCCACGCCAGGAGCAAGTTTTCTGGCAGGAGCAGCAGCTCAGGGGAAAGGCCCACACTGGAACAGTTTGTGAAGGACTGTATCCCTTCGGAGGGACCCCATGCTGGAGCATGGGAAGAGTGTCAGGATTAAGGAGCAGCAAAACCCAAGTGTTACGGGCTGCCCTATACTATTTTTAATTGCCAGTAAATTGGTTTCCCCAAGCCAAGTAGGTTTTTCTCGTGAGGGTAATTGGTGAGTGACCTCCCTGTTTATCTTGATCCATGAGTATTTTCCTCTTTTCTCCTCCCCCGTCCTGTTGAGTGGTTGGAGTGAGAGCTGGTCCATGGGCACCTGGCAGCCAGCCAAGGGTCAACCCACTGCAGCAACACTGAATATGTGGACAAATTAAACTTTGCAGGCCTCTGTTCCTGCGAGTTCTCCCCAGTCCAGGTTCCCTGAAGCTGCTGGTGATGGCAGCGTGAGCAAATTCAGCAGTTGGGCTTTTCTGCCGTGGGTTGCAGTGCACTCACATGATCCTGTTTACCAGCTCTGCCCAGAGCAGTAACTTCCAGCAGGGCTGGAGACAAAGAGCAATGATGTGGTCAACAAGCACTGTAAATCCAGGACTGAATGTCTGAATGGTGTCCTCCTGCATTTTCCTTTATGCTCCCTTAATGTACTCCTAGGTAAAATCTGTCTGTGTTAAAAAAAAATTACAAAATTTAATAAGCTTTGTAACATTTCCAGATACTGGTGTGTAGCAATTGGTTTTGAAGCAGTATTTATTGGTATGCCAGTGGACTTTTTTTGAGCAATTTTCGCTCGTGTTAGAAATTCTCAAGTCATTGCTACCATTAGGAAACCTCAACAAATTATCCCTTGCATCCTAGCTATGATGTAATTTCAAGATATAAGGAGCTTGGAGAAGAGATAATCAAATTAGGACTAGTAAGAATACACTTGAATGTGAGGTGATTGCGGGGGGCAGGTGGACAAGGGGACACAGCATTTATTTCACATATCTGAATCGTTCCTGCTTCTGTAGAATTATTATTTAATAGTTTGGTCTGGGCTTTGTTTGTTTGACTAAGCTGCCATGGCAATTTCTGATTCCTTTTTAATTTAAAACAACTTTTCTGTAGTATTTTTTATTTTTCCTCCCAAACTTATTTTTACCTGCCTTTTATCTGTTATGCAGCTTTTATCAGTTGAGTTCATAGATTTCTGATTAGTGGAAAAACATTTGTTTCCAATTAAAAACTTAGAGCTTTATAGTTGGGAATAATTCATTTTAATACAAAGACATTACAGAATTGCTGTAACATGAACACTATTTCAGCTCTTTTATAACTTCAAATTATTTTTTTCCTCCACAATTAAAAAACTTGCAGATGAGCTTGTTTCCCAAGCATTCTTCATTCTGAGCCAAATGTGAAAAGTCCTTCAATTAAAATTTGGGCTAAATCCTACAGTCTCATGTGAAAGGCTGTAAATATTTGGTATTCTATTTATATGAGCTAAGAAGCTTAAACTTAAAATACTGATGGGTGAATGATGTATCAGGGAACTGCCTGATATTGGGCTAGTAATGACGTACTAGTAATGACATATCATTTCACTGAGTTACTTCTGAGGTGTAAGAGTAAGAAATTTGCCTTGCTGGCCCTGAAGGGGCCATGTAGCAGCTGTGTCCAGCAGTCAGACCATCCCAGTAGCTTATAAATACGGCAGTTCCCTGTGTCATAGCCTCATATCCTTATAACTTGGAACTACCTAAAAGGTGACTATGAAGTTTTTAAAAAGAAGCTAATTTATACCTTGTTTGTATTCCTTTTGCGCTGCTAAGTTTTGTTCACAACTCTCAGTTGTATGTTGGAGAGTAACTGTGCTTTTCAAAGTTACTTACAGTTCATAGACCCTTCACACTAACTTGTGCCATAGCCTATTTTTCTCCAATTTCTTCTGTTTCTTCTTCATCTTTCTAAGAATGTGCAGTTGTTTTGCATCCATATTTTGCCTCCATGAATTCTCCTTTAGGCTTTTGATTTTTAAACTTTTTTTTCTTTAATTTCAGCATTGCTTGTGTAAGCAGAGAGATACCAAATAGTGCTGATGTAATATACAGGTGTGAAGGAGGAAAACAGGTGCATGGTGGTGGGAAGACTGGTACTCAGGTTTGATGGAATGTTGTAATCCCATACCCCTTACTTATGATCACCCCTGCATGCTTTAACTTGACAGCTAATTGTATTCTAGCAATTTTGTACATCACCCTCTTAGAATGTCATTCCTTAGCTAAAACATCACACTTCCTCCCCACCTCCACCCCTGCTTTCTGCATCCTCTTTTCTTACTGTTTGCATTTGTACTGTCATTAGGTGTGACTTCTAAATTCTCACTGCTCTGCTTCTCAAGTCTCAGAAGGTGTTACATTACCAGAAAACAATTACACAGGTCACTGCCTCGCTGTGTGCTATGTGTCAGGGTAAAGGTTGCAGTGTCCAAGCTGAGCAGCAGTGCTTGGGCTGCACTTCATCAGCCCTGGAGCTCTGAGTGCTGCAGCCTTCACCTGCATCCACAGCATTGGAATAGGCTGGACCTCTCAAACAGCGGGAGTCTCTCATTGTATTCCCACCAAAGATTTTTTTATTTAGTAAAGCCTGATCAGCTCCATTGCAAATGCATGTTTTTGTCTTGTGCCTTTGCTTAAAATCCTGTTTGCTTATCTGAAAAAAAAGTGACTTAGTCTGTGTTGGAGCTGGTGATTCAGTGAAACACCACCTGGGCTCAATAGCACCTGAAGAATAATGGCAGTTTGTGATACTGTTTTAATTGAGAGAGAGCTTCCCCAGGGCGTGCAGCTGACTCATTTTTCAGAGAAACCTGTCAACAACGTGTCTGAGGTGGCCTGACTGTTACCCTGGGATTAAGCAGCCTCTTGTACCTCAGGTACAAAGTACTCTTTGATGCTTTTGTTTTTCTACAGTTATGGCACGTTATCACAATAATGTGAACCATTGGTTTCTGTTGTCAATGCTTAGGTTTCATGTGCTCTTCCAAAACAGTGGGTGTTTGAAATAGATTATGTGTGAGTAATTTTATAGTGTTCAATAGTTACACCCCTGGATTTTTCTCTGCCAGGGAATAAAGTGAGCTAGAGAAGGAGAAAGTGTAGAAATTCTGCTCACTGTTTACGTGGAGTAAAGTTTGTACTGATGACTAATGCACCCTAAAAGCTGTTGCCTTTAGTGTGGATTATAGTAAAACAAACTTAAGTTGAAAATGATACTTCTTGTTTTCCTCCAGCCTTAAGGGAGACTGAGTTGTTTGTAAATTCTTTCAAGAACTTGCTGTCATAACAAGAAGTTTGTTGTTAAATTGAACAATTGCAGAAAACTCTAAAACAGGAGAAATATTTTGTACTTTTCATTCACTTTCAGACTTGTGTGACAGCAGATGACAACTGTACTTCTGCTGAAGAGGTAAGCGTTGATGAGAGGCTGTTGAATTTTCATCCAGTTTGAAGCCCTTGGAGTGATAGCTCGTTATCCATCCAAAATTCTGTAATTGAAGGAACATTCGTTATGTTCATCTTCATTTCCGATCCCATTGCTAGACCTTTTGGGAATACCTTTGCAGAGGTGGTTTTGGTTTTACTGCATTACAGTTCCTTGCTGCAAGAAGAGGCTTTGGCTTTGTTTGTAGTAACATCAGAAATGCGAAGTTGTCATTTTAACATGTACTGAAGAAATGTCTTCAGTGGTAAGAAGGAACCACAATTCATAACCAAAATATGTTTTCTCCCTTGCAAGTAATTTTGGGTTTAACTTCACTGATTAAAATTTCACTGATGAATTTGCTGAACTTTCCTGTGAGGTCGATGGATTTCAGAATGAGTGTTACACCTTGTGGGAAGGTTTCCTGCCTGACCACTGTGTCTACCTCTCCAAGTCAAAAAGAGGATTTAAAGGCCATATAGGCATATGTAGAGCTTTGACCTCTATGTTTTCTCTCTGCAGCTGCTGGTTTTAGTTAGAGCTCAAAGCTGTTGTCTTGTGAAGGTTGTGATGTTTGGTTCATGCCTGGGTAACCAGTCAGCCCGGTTGCTCCTGGTGTGTCCAAGCTGCACAAATGAGAACTTGAACCCTCCCCAAAGTGCTGAATATCTTAATTGCTTGTCTGCAGGCACAGCAGACAGTGGGTGGATCTGTGTCTGATCCCAGCTGGTGCTGTTCCTCCTTCTCTTTGATGGAGAGGACAGCTCATGTCTGCCCTAGGGGAGGGTTCTGCAGTGGGTCTGCTTTTCCCAGGGAACAGGATCCTGTTTGCCAGACGTAGCTCCACAGGCTCAACCAAGTCATGACTCTTGCTGTGGATTTTGATTCTGTGAGGGATATGAGATTCGCAGAGCTTGAGAGTGATCTACTGGGAATGAAATAGGTTTCATGGGACTGGAATCCATAAAAGGCTTTATTTGTGTAGTGTTCTAGAGCTAATGCTTGTAACCTGGAATAGGGATTTCCAAAGTACTGCATCAGTGTTCATCTTAGATGAAGTAGACATTCTCAGTGTACTGAGTTTAAAACTGCTTTTATAATTTCAAGTGATTTTCTGCTGAGATATGAGAATCTGTGACAAATAGATTTTTCTGGGTTATGGGTGGTTTTGTTCAGTTTGGCTTTTTTCTTTAACAGAGTGTAGTGGTTAAAAAGCAGATCTTCATTAGTAGGTTCAGTGCATTATTGACTTCAGCATAAACAAATGGATTTTTTTGCTTGATGCCTGTGTGTAAGGCTTAGACTAGAATTAACCTCATGTTTGTTTTGCAGTAGGAACTTGTTAAGGTGTTCACAGCATGTGTTTGTAGTTCTTCATTTTGCATCAGTACTGAAATCAAAGTACTGATTTTGAGACAAGTAGCATTGAAAACTTGGTGGTGAGTTTGTGTCACTGAAGTACCTCAGTGTTTATCTTCCTCTAAGCCAATAAAAAGAAAGTGTTACTGATAGGCCTGTTAATGCACTGATTATTAAAGTTGTTTCTGTGCAACAGCAGTATAAATTAATAATTGTCATCTTACATCAACACTGGATATTTGTAAAACGTTTTCAGAGTATCCACAGAATGAGCCAAATGGTGCCTCTTGCTGTGCTCTCTTACTTGAAGGAGATTTATAACCTCTTTGGAAAATTCTGATTAACCTGTACTGTCCTTAAAAATCAACTATTCAGACAAAAGCCTTTCCATTTTTCTTTTGTGGTCCTTTTCTACTACAGCTTTGTGCCTGCCTCTCAGTGGTGCTGACATGTCAGTGTTGTCTGTACTTAACTGGTGTTAAAGGTTGGGGAAAAAAAAACCCCCTGACCTTTCTTGTCACATTGTCCTAAGTTTTAGGGATAGGCTACATCTAAAATCTAATTCAGTGTTTCCTCTAGCAAAAAAAAATAAAGGTGATGGATATAATGTAGGCAGAAGGTTTTTCCTACTGGTACAGTGTTCTGTAGATAAACAGCCAGAAAGTTTGTGATCTTTTTTCTTCCCCCCTTCTCCCCTGCTTTGGGTTGTTTTATCCAAACTCTGAAGTTGTTTTATATTGACAAAGGTTTTAACTGATGCAAACTAGGTGGAGGCAAACAAATTCATACTGGTATTGCTAACTAGCAGTATGAATGTAACCTGATTGTGATTTGGTGGGTATGGCACTGGGATTTACTGCAGCTGCTCCGCTGGGTTTTCCCTCAGCTTGGGGCTGGGACCAGGCACACAGGACAGCCTTGGAGGCCCTAATTCCTGTTTCGTATGGGAAATGCCATGGCTGTTTACTTTGTTTTGTTTACCAGCCCTCGATCAGTGAAACTGAAAACAACAGAACCTTCTCATCTACCACTAACTTCCTTTTCTCGTAGCAAAGATGAAGAAACTTCCCCTGTTTCTGCTGCCGTTCGACAAACTTGTTTACCCTTCATCTGGTTGTCTCTTACTCCTCCAGCCTTCCCTATAACTGCTTTATAAACATAAAAAACATGGATCTACTGCTGCCGGACACTTAGAATGATTTCAAATGTTCAGAGGAGATTTCATCATTTTTCCGCTCTCTTAAATGTCACTTTAGTTTTTAATTAAATGAATGACAGATATTGTAACTAGTCATTTATCCAGGTTTTTTTCAAAGCAGCTCTATGCTGTGTAGACGTGACTGATACAAGCAGGCAGGTATCTAAATTTGCCTTGATGTCTTTCTGTGGACTTACTCAAACTTACCATAGAGCCACCAAGAGAAGGTTTAGTGTCATACGAGCTTCTTGGTGCCATTCAGACTTTTCAGAGGATTCCCTTAGAGGATCCTATTTGTACTTAAGGTATTACTGCAGTTAAAATGTTTATCTTCTCAAAGATGAATAGCTCAGGGACAGAGTAATCGAAGAAAGCTATGGTGAACTGAGCTGGAGCGTGTAATTCAGTATTTTTTTTTTTTTTTTGTGAAATGCGTTAAGTATGTTAAGATGATAATTGAAGTTGAACAGAGAAGGGCCTTGCAGCTCCTCTCACTGTTACTGTGGTTTTTGATGGTTCCTTCAGTGTATCCCAGTGGTAGATGGAGGGGTGCCCGAGTTCCACACTGAGGTATGGATCACAGCAGTCTGTCCAGCAGCCTGTAGTAACTAGTGTAACTCATGTAACATGCTGTTGCTGGAATAAAGCAAGAAGTGCTTTTTCATCCTGCCACAACTTTCACAATATTTAAGATTTTGTTTTCCTGTTCTGTATTGGGGTGAAACTGAACTTAAAGCATGAAAATGAATCCCGAGGTCTCCCCATGCAGAGGCTGTGCCCAGATAGGCAGAGAAGTAGCTCGGCACCTGGGAGGCTCAAGTTCAGGTGTGAACAGAGGCAGCAGGGAGGTTTTCTCACGCTTTTGGGCAGGGACTCATCCCTGTGTGCTTCATGCTGTCTCTTCCAGGAGGAGGCAGAAAAGTAAAGACTGGTAGTACATGTGCAGCTGGGGAGTGAAAGCTGGTGGTTTCAGCAGCTGCTCATCCATTGCTTGTTTGTGAACGCTTCCTTTTCCGTCTCACACAGGGGCCAGCGAGGTTTGGGCAGTGCCTGTTCAGCTGAGCAACAACTCGGTGCCAGCCCTGAGGCTGTGGGCGCTGGGCAGGTCGGGGGAGCTGCTGCTGTGTCCCCATGATGGTGTTCAAGTTCTGCTCCTGCCACCTTGAGTCAGAGCTGGTGTTTTTCTGAGCTGGCTTGGAGCTCTTTAGTCTTGTTAAGTGGCAGAATAGCATCTATTACAAAAACAAACCCTCCTTTTCTTCCTGTTGTAATCAGTTAAATCGGCTGTGTAATTAAATGATGAGCTGGACTGTGGGTATGTCCGTGTATTCAAAGCTCGTCTGTGTAGAAGAAGAAACCTCTTTATTTTAGCCAGTATAAAATGATACCAATATAGATGAAATTTTGTAACTAGAGAGCTGTTGTAGCTTCTCTAACCAGAAGAAATAAACTGGCTTCCTCAAAAATGAAGAACTGCCTCCTTTTAAAAAACTTTTACCAGAGTCTGTATGAGTGTTGTCTTGGTGATGTTTTAAACTGGGAATAGACTTCACATCATTAACGCTGAATTTTAAAATATAAATATTGTTTGCTTTATTAATTTTGACTAATGCAGAGAGAAAAATGATTAATCAGGAGACTGAACATAATTAGTGCACTGTGGCAACTGACTGCTTAAATATAAGTCTGTTAACGTGGGAAGCATAGCTCTTGTTATGAAATGTTCTGCTTTGTGTCAGAATCTACAATATTAGAACCATTTTACTCTTTAAATTGATACTGCAAATCTTACTGCTGTGAAAACATTCATATTCTACCACTAATTATGATGTTCGAAACAGGAAATCTGAAATTATGTTGGAAATAATGTCAGAATTTCAGAGAATTTTTTAAAGGTCTTTTGATCTATGTTGCTGGGAAAAAAAATGATTTTTATATGTCATCCTGATATATGGCATTGGGAAAAGGAAGAAGAAATTTACTGCAGAGAACTGCTATGTTCAATCTTACTGAAGGATCGTTTTGCTTGTGTGTTTAGTAGCCTGTCATGGTTAAAAGAAGTATGAGCAGCGTCAGTGTACAGAAGGGATATTTTAGTTCTCAAAAGACTCTGGGAACTGCAGGCATAATATACTTTTAAAGTACAAGGGATCAAAAAAAAGGCATTTTCAGCTAAATTTGGTTATAAAATCATAACCAGTACCTGAAAAGCCACTGGTGTGAAAGGATGCCTTGACTTACATTAGGTTGAGGGTAAAATTCCTGAAATATTTCTGCTTTTTATCTGTCAATACTGCTTCTGAGGTCAAGTGTCTGATCTTACCATTTAATGCAGCAGCTGATTTGCAGCATACTTTATTAAGACATAATTGTAAAGGCTAGGGCTAGTGCTGGGAAAGGTCATGGATTTCAGGGAGAGTGTGGGAGTAATACTCATGAGCCGTAGATGAAACAGATTGTATGTTACAGCGGGATCAGTTCTAGCCACAGTAGGAGTTCCAAGAAATGTAATCTTTTGGTGGAAGACCGTAGAAGGATTTCCATGTAGTAGAAAACCTCCTGTGTTTTTCCATGAAGGCTGTGTCTCTGTTGTTCCACGGCTGCTGGGTTATAACGTGTTACAGACACAAGGCTCGCTGTGTCCCCTGGAACAGCGGGATGCAGATCTGCTCCCGTTGCCACTGGAACAGCTGCTTGGAGCGCTGACATGACTGAGCTCAGCACAGTGTTTGCATCTCCTGAAAGACAAACGTGTAGGTGAGCGACCCCTTCATCGTGGCCACAATGCTGCTCTTTCATAGCAGTGAGAAAACAGAAAAATTGTCATGAAAAGGCCAGATACCAACTACACCCTTGGGAAGAGAAGAACAAAGGATGACTTAAGCTTAGACATAAGACATTAGCTAGTTGTGG
The DNA here is from genome assembly GCA_008033365.1 of Pseudorectes ferrugineus. Taxonomy (NCBI): domain Eukaryota; kingdom Metazoa; phylum Chordata; class Aves; order Passeriformes; genus Pseudorectes; species Pseudorectes ferrugineus. The sequence continues at coordinate 1,745 of QWTY01049016.1, read as the reverse complement.
CACAAGTCAGACCAGTCTTTACATACTGGCAAGCCCCAAATTATACCCAGCCTGAGTTTTTACATTTAAGTCTATTAAGAGCTGCCATAAATGTTTCAGGTTGTGTTGACAGAGTTCTGGCCAGGAGGGTGGGTTGTACGTTGGTTTTGTACTCTTTTTCTTTCAAGAAAGGAGCATTGTTCAAAATTGGGCTTACTCTTTTCAGTGTAGCTTGTTGCAAATTGGCAATTATGGTTTCTTCTGGCTTTGCGACTGATTATGTTAACCTTCAGCAAATTAATTATCTTCTGGCTCACAACTGCACGCACAACACTTGGTAAAATGGAATTACAGTAGAACCCTGCCAGATCTTGTCACTCCACTTTGTAACCCTTGTGGGAACTTTCATAAGGCTCAGTAGTGAGGTGATGACATGAGCATTCCAACTGCAGCTTCCAGCTGGTTAGGTGTAGGCATTGCTGATGGACTGATCTAATTTTAAGGTGTACTTATTTACGTGAAACACATAGAAAAACAAATTGCAAATTAGGACTAAGTAACTGGCCAAGTTGTGTTTTATTTAGAGTATGTTCTTTTTCTGTTTTATTGGTGGTTTATTCTGAGTTTTGTCCTTCCATTGCTCCATTAATTAAAAGTGTTAGTAAGGCTATGTTATTAAAAATAAAATGATAGACATATTACAATAACTGATTAATACTGGTAGAGTTTCTGTAAGTCCTTTAGTCCATTGTTGCTTAAAAGCAAGATAGAGTATTTGATTTAAATTCTATGCAGTACATAGACTCCTAAATTCTCATTTCATGTTTTGACACAGGCTTCCTCTGTGGAATATTGCTTAGCAGGGCTGCCTGGATTTCCCTGCTCTTGCTTTGAGTCCTTTGGGGATCACTTTAAAATTGATTTGAGAGGGTTTTTAGTAGCAGTTAATTCTACTAATTTCCAAAGTGACCATTTTCCATTGGTGACTGTGCAGTGTCTCATAGGGGATGTTGCAAAACTGCAGGAGTTCAGACATAGTGAAACTTGATTTTTCATTAAGATGAGAGTTCAGTCATGTTTCTTTAGGGCAGCTAAATCTTTACTTTCCTATTTTTCACCCATTACTCCTCATGCTGTAAAACTACAATAGGGTCTGCTCTGAATGCTGATAATATTAAGAGGGGGAGGGTGCATCTGTTTTGCTGTTGCAATGGGCTTTTTTTAGTGCAATATATTGATTTTCATATGCATAGTGCAATATATTGATTTTCAAAGAGTTTTACTCTATCTTTTAGCTTTTCTCTTTTCTTTGAAATAGAAATTTCAGTTAAGCCAAAATCTTACCTTTTCTCTTACCTTCTGTGTAAGTCTACTTGAAAACACCCACAAAACCAGACATGCTAAACTTGAGAGATACAAGAGAAATACTAGTATAAATATCTCTAGTATAGCTATACTCTGTGTGTGTATATCTATCTATCTATCTATCTATCTATCTGTGTATATATCTGTCAGTAATATGGTTTATTGCTGCCTGGGAGTAGTGTGTGGTAGAAGAGCAGCAGCAATGTTAAAAAGCAGATTGTTTTCAAGTGGTGAAGGGGTGAGAGAGTTAACCTGGAACAAGTGCTTGTGTTTATTTTGTGTGAGTTCTTTTCATCCTCACCACAAATATGCTCATGGATAAGGAAACAAAGTAGTTGGTGTTCCAAAACCAGTTCAGTAGTTCTGTTATGAGCAATGTGGAAGATTATTTCTGTGTAGCA
>QWTY01049015.1:3055-19650 GCA_008033365.1 Pseudorectes ferrugineus | reverse complement strand
CATCTTTGTGGCCCCCCACTACCTAAAACCAGGCTGTGCCAAACCAATACACACACAAAACACCTGCTGTCATCCAGCCCCTGCCGCCACGGCTCCCTGCATCCTCCCCAGGGCCAGCGGCGGGCCGCTCCCTGCAGAAGTTGTGGGGGAGAGGAGGGACAGCGTGCCCAGAGCTTTGCTTGTCACCTCCCTGTGCATTAGGGCAGCTCAGCTCCGTGTGCTTTCCTGAAACAGTCAGACTGGTCCCCTGCTGCATAGGGTCTAGGGTTGATGGCATTTCTTGATGTTTAACATAAGGTTTGTGTGCCGTCGATGTGCACTTGACATCGCACAATATTAAGCTCTTGTTTCTCTGCCTTGAGAAGAAACTCGGTGGGGGGACAGAGCTAACAAAATTTCAGTGAGGTACAGGTGCTGTAGTGTTCTGTCAGTAAGCAGCACATCGAAACTTGCGTATTTAAAGCTAGTGTCGAAGTTCCAGTGTGGGTTCGAGGGCTAGCAGTAGACTGGCTTAAATGCCAAGTGCGTCAGTGTGGTTCGCATGAAAAGGCGAAAAGGGCAGGCTCCCATCAGGTGCAGTGACCAGACTTAAACAGTTTTGTCAGCCGTGTGCAGCAGTTTCGAATTTGCACTGCATGTGCAGCAGCCTTTCTGTGGCAGTTTCGCAACTGCAAGTTCTTCAGAAGCCCCCACACTGCGCTGCTTAGTGTAAGGCTCTAAAATTGTCACCTTCATGTGACACTTCTAAGATGATAATCTACGAGAAAGTTGGAGGCTAAGAGCCCACCCAGTAATCCACTGCCTGCAGGATTTGGTAACTATTGGGAGAGGATTCTCTTGGCTTCCTCTTACCACTGGAAGAATTGTTGGGAAGTTGGTAGTGGAAGTACCATCTGCAGGAAGCAGTCGGGCTCCCTTTAGTGGGAGAGCAGCCACACAGCCTTCTGTGGAAGCAGCCGGGTCGCAGAGGACAGATCCCACAAATCCATGTCTGTGTGCTCAGCTGGAGCTGCACCTCATTCCCGCAGCACTCGCTGCTGGAGAAGCTCACAGGAGCGCTTCTGCTCCAGCTCCAGGCGGAACATGCCGGCTTCCATGGACTGGCTGCCCACCAGCAGAGCCCTGGAGTCAGGAACTGACAGCTGTCTGCTAATAACACGGAGAAAATTTCTGTCAGTTTGTTCTAATTCCTTCAAGATGGTTGGGATTTTTATTGGCTTTGGTAAATGCTTGGAAGTATTTCCTTTAGTTGAAAATCAGCTTTCTCGGTGAAATGGAGCCAGTAGTTAACAAATTCTTCCTACAAAATGTAAATGTGCTGGCTCTGAAAAAGAAGAAAAATCCCATCAGTTATTATCATGATTTAGCGTGAAGCAGGTGTGAAATTTATTTCACAAAGAACCGTTGAAGGTTTTAATTGTGTACATTTGGTTTTTATTAGGGAACAGGTTGAGGTTTGTGTATAGTTTCCTTTGTTCTGCTTTTGTTGCTTTTATTAGTTTAAAAACGCAACGCCGTGAGTAAACCTGAGAATACTTCTTCCTTCATTGTGAAGTGCTGTCATGCATAATATATACAGAACCAGTTTATTTTAAGCTTTTGATATTCAGTAGTAATCCAGGAAACTGTGTGAGAATATTAAAGAGATATTTAAAACAGGAATGCTTTTTAAATGTGATCTGAGACTCTTGATGGGGGGGGGGGAAGAGCTACTGCAAATAGTGACATAACTTTTTTTTTTCCCCCTTTCCTATTTTTTTTCTATATCCTCTTCCCTAATTAAGTTTAGTCATTAAATACATATCATTCTGAGCTGGTTTTATACATGTGAGTACCAGTAGTTCCCCTGAAGTTCCTGGACCTATTCCAGTTTGTAAGTCTCAGTGCTTACAGTATTAGGGGATTGTCTTGTTTTACATATCCTTTCCCATATGTGTTTTTATCAGATGGATGTAGGAAAATGTTTTGAATTACTAATGTTTGTGGGACTTTGGGTAGCAATTACTATTAAGAAAGCTATTAAACATTTTTATGGTTTCATACAAACAAGGAAAAACAGAGACAATAAAATATTCAAACCCTTCATAGCTTACAGCCAAGTTAGTTTAATAAACCTCTTTCTTGTGGTTCTTGGTGTAATTTGTATACTGATGTTACAATTTTTGATACTCTTAAGAATGATGAATGGATCTTAATTTCTGATAAAATCTTGGCATAGGGTTTAGGTCTTGAAACAGTGGTCAGTCAGTACTACTGTTTTAGAACTGTGGTGCATGTGGGAGAGAGATGGGAAAACCCAGCAGTGGTAACATAATTTTGTGAGGTGTTGATTTTTCCTTACCTGCATTGAATGCTATTGTTAGAGACATTAGTCACAGTGATTTGTAATACAGGTTGGTCATTTTTACAAAGTCTCCGTTTTCAATTCTGTTGTGTATGCAGTCAAATACTAAGTAGTAATCTTATTTAATATATGGTGTTGTGTGTGCACCTTCTCCGTTGGAAAGGAAGAGAGGGAATTTGCAAGAAATGATCTAAACCTATGGGCATTTGGCTCCACCTTCAGAGATAAGAAGGAACAAGTGACAAAGCTTTCTTGACTAAGCTGCCCTGCCTGCCTTCTCTCAGAAGTGTAAAAGTGAGACTTTTTTCCCTGTGTCCTTAAGGAACTGTAAAGGAAGCTTGTGTGGAGCTGATGCCTGGACCTCAGTTTCTAGATACCTGTGTGATCAGCAGCAAAAAACTGAACATCAGTGGGACAGCCTGTGGTTAATGTTATGTGTATGCTTTGCAGAAACCAGACAGTATCTCCACATCTGAAATAGGAGAGGCGTCCAAGTAAATAAATGGCAACCCTTTTTTTTTTTTTTTTAATTTATGATAGGTTATGGTATATATACATTAAATGGATGTGAGAATGGCTGAATTTGTGTAGAGGTGTAAGTAGTATTATAATAATGCTTTTTTTCCATCTTCTGTTGATCCCTTAAAGCATGATTCTCTTTTTGTGGTTTCATGGGAGAGTTTGTTTTGTTTTCCAATTCACCTGTTGTAATTATTTCTTCTTTGTTCTCGAGTATTAAGAAATAATTCTGAATGTGTCAATTTTTGTTTTTCTTTATAGGTTCTGCCCAGTTGTCACTTGTTGGGACAGGTATTATAGAAAAAAATGACTGTAATGAAACTGTAGTTTTACCTTGTTACGTGACTAATTTAAAGGAGAACAATGAGAATTTCATGTTTGTTACATGGAAAAAGCAAGGAGATATCATTTTTTCTTACCATGGAGGAAAAAAGGAGTTTCATATTGATCCGTCGTTTTCATCTGCAAGATTGTTATCCCAGGCGGATTTAGTCAAGGGTGTGGCCTCGCTGGTGCTCAACAGTGCACAAGCAACTGTTGGAAATTACAGCTGTGAAGTAACAGAATCGAACAGAGAAGGAGAAACAAAAATGGAACTTAGAAACAGCTCAGGTGAGTTGCCTGCTATTGTTTCAGAACCCGTTGGGAGGGAAAGCAAGCAAAATCTTAAGGGAAAGAGAAAAATAATGAACATGGCAATGTATTCCTTTAAAGTAAAAATACAAAAAATGTAGCACCTGGGCCTTCTAACTTGTAAGCTAATATGGGTTATTTTGGTTTAAGTTAGAGGGGAGTGCTTCCATGGGAAAGATCTGAACACATTTTTTCATTCTGTAATAATGTCTGAGGGTGATTTAGGTCCAGTATAGGGGAATCTATGCTTTCTCACATATTCTTAATTATATAGATGCTGATATATTCAACAGTCTCATGTTATTGCATTACATATTTCTGATCATCTTTCTAATATCTTCATAATACTGAAATGTGCATATCCATCACAATGGCTGCAGAGATCTTTTCTTGGAAGAATTGCTTCTTGCAACCTTTAACTCTGCTGGAAAACTACAGGTAGAACTAACAGAAATTCTGTTTTAGGAGCTCTAAAACTCAATCTGAAGGTAGGCAGTTTTCTAGTGAGGTTGAAAATGCTACTGCTAGATGGCAGCTTGTTACGGTTTTCTAGCATTAAATGTCATCTTCAAAAGATGGTGTTTAAAGTGATGTTAAAATGAATGAGATTCACTAAATGAATTTCTCATCTAGAGAGCTATTTTACTTTATCTTGTTGGTCCCAGCCCACGTTCTCCAGTGCCTCAGCTGTTGGATGATGGGTTCTGCTGGACGTGTGTGCTCTGTTCAGTGCTGTGCAGATGTGACAGTTCCACTGGACATAGGTGTGCCCTGTTTATCTGTTCTGCATGGGAGACTTGCCTCTGGAGAGCTGCTCAGAAGCACTGAATGTGTTGCATACGTGTAGCACATGGAGTCTTACCCATGCACTCTAGAATTTTGTTTGGTTTTGTTACTAGTTTTTGCATTTCACAATAAAATATTTGTGAAGCTCAAACAGATGTTGCTTGTGTCCTGCTGCAGACATTTGTGTAATTCTCAGTTGGGTCTAGTTGTTGAGTTAACCATATACCCTGCAAAGCAAATGTGATCCTGAAATTGAGAGGGGCACAGCCACTGAAAGTGAAGATGCTACAAAATCATTCATTTCTTAGAACACTGCAGAAACAGGAGAAGAGGTATACACAGTTTCCGTTTCCTTCATTCTCTTACAGCTTACTCAGCCTCTTTTGACTGTTCATGCCATTCAGTGTTAAGCTCCAGAAGAGGAAGCAAGGCTTGAGAATGTAGTAGAATCAAGTCCCATTTGCAAGTTTTATTGTCTCTGTGTTTATAATTTTGAAATCGGTGTAAAGACAACAAAGCAGGAAACTGACGCAATTTTTCTAATTTCATTTTCTAGTTGTCAGTTGCGGCGACGAAACACCAGAGGAAAAATGTGGTTGGTGAAAAATTCATAGTTTTGAGGTCACGTTAGGTTTGAGCATATATGCAAGAAAATGCAAAACTTTGGTTTGAGGGTGTAGCTGAAGGAAACACAGTCGCTTGCTCTGTCTCTTTCAGTTCTTCTGCACAACTTTTTGTTGCTTGCTCCTCCTCAGTGCTCTAGAGAAACTCTTGAGACAATAAGCTATTAGAAGAAAGTGTAGCATGTGAGTTTTGAAAAGGGTTAGTGGATAATGGAAATCCTGTACCAGTCTTCACTCTGTTGTTCCTGAGCAATGAATTCATGCTGTCACTACTAGCATGTTCCAATTGATGCTTTTACAAAGATAGTCATACAAGAGCCAGCTATCCTCCATCTCTCTTTGGAGAATTCCTGGATTCACCTAGGCAGTGGGTAGCAGAGTGAGCAAGATTTCTGTGCAAGTGCCCTCTTCTATGTGCACACGCACTTTCCTGATCAGGAGAGTGACTGTCAAGTTTCCCCATTTTCTTTTCTTTTTCCTCTCTTCATCGTCTCTTTTCTTGCTGCTTTTTCTCTTCTTTCCCCATCTTTCTTCTCATTTCTTCTTTTCTTCCTTCTCTTCTTCCCCTATTCCCTTTCCCTTTTACCTCTTCTCTTCACTCTTCTTTCCCTCCAGTCTGGAAGTCTCTCTTCTTAGCTTGGAACTGACTGCCCTATATTGGCTCTCAAAATACTGCTTTATGCCAGGAGTTTAGTTGATTACTATGAAGCCCCAGAGTAAGGGAAGTATAGTGCCAGGAAAATGCATTCAGCAGTTCCTCTTCCTTGCACGTTGCATGTGTCTGCAGTATTGCAAGTGCTTCTGTACAGTCGGTTCTTGCAGACTCCAGGACTGGACCACACGTGGTTCTGTGTTGCATGCTGAAGCCCCAGCAGATACCAGGCTTCTTGGCTGCTTTCTTTTTGTGATACCTGATAGAGTCATCTGGAGATGCTACAGAGGAAGTGAAGTGGTTCTCAGAGTCCCTGCTTGCAGTTACTTTCTTTAATTATTCTCAGTTGCATTGAACAGCATTGCTGGGATTTGGCTTATCTAGGGAGTGGCCACTGTACATTGAAGTTACTGTTCAGTATTAGTTGCTTTTTCAATATTGCAAATGAAGCAAAACGTCTTCCTTTAAACAAATAAATTACCTTGTTTTGGTAAGAAGTTGGCAGGTACTTCTCCATTTTCTTGCCTTCAGCTTAGTGTTTGCCTTGTATTTCTGTTGTATGCACTGTATCTTCTCTGACTTCTTCTGGGGGGAGGGAAGGGAGAGAGGGAAATTTTTGAACTTAAAAGCTGTCCTCAGGGTATTTAATTGGCATTGAAAGTTGTGAGGTATTGCTGCTTAATTACATGTTTCTGGAGCAACGGATACAACTTTTATATATGGAGAAAAAAATGCAACAAATACGCATCTTAATGAAGATGAGAAATTTCTTTGGAAGCAAATGTGCAGGCAGAGGAATGGTGGCAAGTATAATGTAAGAAATGGAGACTTTGGATTCCACTGAGTGAGCCTAAATGAATATAGGAGCAGAATATGCAAGAATTAACTGCATTTTCTGGTTCAGTGGAGATATTTTCAGAATTTTATGTTGGAAGGTGGCTTACAGGGTCTTAAAGCATGACTGACTGAACAGCCTAAGGCATCCAAAATGCAGGGAAAAAAAGTCTAAATGGATGATGTTGAGAAGACCTAAAATTAACAAGGCAGTGTTTCCCTCTTGCTTAGGCTAGCTCTCCTGTATTCCTTACCGCACATCCGGATTTCTTCCGGAGTTACAGCCATTGAAAGTAGCATAGAATAGCTGAGGAAGCATCAAATTGGGCTTCTCGTATCTTCTCTGCTTAGCCTAAATACACTGCTTTTCTGATTTACAGAGATTTTTGTAGTTCCACAAGTTCAGTAGCTTGTAGTGCCAAAAATTAGCACCAACATATTCTCTGCTCCAGTGGAAGTTAAGACTTCCAGTTTGGAAAACACTGGGATAACTTATGGAAGTACTGAAAAAGTAGGTTGTCACACAGAAGATTAGGGAGAAAAATACATAGGTAGAGGACATCGGTTTCATAGCCTATTATAATTCTTAATGCTAAATTACATACAGTATTGGGCAATCTAGGGCATAGCCTAAGAGGAATGGTAAATATAAATCCAATAGCCTCAGTTTTTGTTCTCTTCCTACTATTTTACTTTGTTTATTCCCTAGGATCATGGTTCCTTCTAGTGGAAAGGGCTGTCATCATATCATTGATGAGCTTACTTGTTGTTTTGTGTGCAGCTCAGTTAAGTTTTATTGGTAAGTATTGACTCTTTAATTCTTTGCAGTTACTGATTTGTCCTGAAATCACTTCTATGCATAAAGGCATCCACGTAAAAATGAAAGATGGTGCTCACATCTAAAAGATGTGTGGGAATTTATCCAGATAATACACAGAGACATGGTGTGTGTGAAGCTTTTCTTCTCTGTTGATTCACCGTGACATTATTGAATAATTCAAAAATGTTTCATTATATGGCCATAAAATCAGTATGAGAGAAGGATGGTGTGGTCTCTTCTTAGTGTAAAACTTTTCATTAGTCTTTTAGCACTGGCTGAGTTGTTATTTAACACTGACATTAGTGATTTTGTTAAATGTTTTTAGAGGCAATACATCCATTCACCAGTGTCAGACATGCTTAGATGTTCTTTATACACTGGTGTCTGACATCTGTGCAATGTAGAGTGTGCTTTATGTCCTGGCCTTTCAGATGGTGCAGTTTGTTACATCAGTCTTTGAGGCTTTTCAGCCTTTTTCAATTTGTAGACTTCGAAAAAATAAATTAAAAAAAGAAACATTTCAGCTAAGAGTCAAGTCCGTAAGAAGTGGAAAGAAATTGCACTCAGAGTGATTTGTAATAATCACATACATATTCAGCCATCTATATATAAACTCCTTTATTACATTTTCTTGAATTTCTGTAAGTGTTACGTGACTCTTCAAAGGTCCATCCATGGTCAAAGGTTGAAAACTAATACATATTTTTTAAATCATTTTATTTCCCTATTGTTATGTTCCTGATTTTCATATTTTATAATGGTATAGGACCCTCTGATCTGTTCAGGAATTGTTGTTGCCCTGTGTTCATAGCAGAACTTCAACACTTTTAGGAAAGTAAGAATTTCATGGAGAAGCACTGTCATTTCCTAAGAGTAATTTCAGTGTGCTTAGATATTTTTGCACCTGGGCAATTCATTGAAAGGTCTTGGCCTCTGTGGGGAAGAGTTGTGCTACCTCTAACTTAATAAATATGGGTGTACTTATTGTTTGTTGGGATTTTTTTTGTTTGTGTTGGTGCATTTTTTTCCCCTTAATTTGTACTCTTTTAGATAACCTGTGAATCCACCACCCGTGGTACTTAATGCCTTTAAATAGGTTGTTCAATTGGGCATGATTTTTCTGTGTAATACTTGGGAATGTTTGTTTTCTTGGTTTTGTGGGTTGGGGGGTGTTGTGTTGGTTTGTTTGAGGTGGGTTTTTTTTGGGGTTTTGTTTATAGGATTGGCTTCTAGGATTTAAGTTCCTTTGGGGACAGAGGTAATGTGTCTGAGCTCACACAGTGTCACAAGGAAGAGAACGAGACCTGGAATTTCTAAATCCCTGTCTGACACTCACCTGAGTAACAAATTCACTGTAACATTTAAATGACAGCAGTGCATCTACCCGGATTAATCTGTACCACGTCCCAAAGTTATTCTGATAACATCACCTGAATTGTATGGAAGGAGAAAGTAAGAATTTGAGTAGAACACCAATGCCAGGTGTCATTTTTCTGAGTAAGCCATATTAACCATATCAAATAATGAAAACAAATTAAATCTGAGGAATGTATATAGTTTTAACTTTTAGGAGTTTGAGTTTCTTTGTTTAGGAACAGTCCTAATCATAAGTCTCTGTATTTTAGTGAGAGAATGCTTATGTCTGATTGTTTTCCTCTCTGTCTCTTTAAGGATTAAAGTATGAAATTGAATCTCAAAGGAAAGTGTGCATTATTGTAGCACTTGTCATCTTTGCAGTGGTAGCTGGTGTAGGCGCTGCTCTTTTTGTCCAAGGTAAGTGACTAAAATTGCTCTCTTAATTTAAGGGAATAAGAGCAGAAAAGAATCTCTTCCATGCTGTAGTATGGAAGTTAGTACCACCTATTAATTGCCATCTACTAATTTTTAAATAAAAAAGTACATAGACTACAGCAGAAACAGCATTGGGGTTGTCAGGGCCTCAAGTGATCACAGGAAGATACAGACTCTAAATTTATGTATATTTTCTATCCTACTGCTGTGAGTGAATGTTAGGGACTAGAGATATTCTGGTGCCTCAGTGGGATTTCTTTCTGAACCCAAGAAACTTGGTGATGCTAATGATTTATGTTTGTTGCTTTGTGCTTTAATCCGGTTAACAATTTTGGTTTTACTGATTCCCACCTAAATGTTTGCAGATGGCTATACTGTACAGAGTCAATCTGGTCTTGGCCTAACTGTAATCCCTGCTGTGATTTTGGTACCACTTCAGTACATCATGTTTGGAATTGGTGAGTATTTGTTTACTCACTAACATATGGATAGAAAAAAACTGAGCTCTTCCCATAATCTACAAAGTATTCTCATTTAAATAAACAGGTGCTACAATAGCATCCAGGGTTCATCACATTTCTAGTATCTTGAAACAAAACGTTTAGCCTGTATTTGTTGGGCTGAGTTGCTTCACAGAAGAAGTACGTGCTTGAACAGTGAGATTTAGGGTAGCACATCTCACATCTGAGTGATTTCTGCTCTCCCTTCCTGGGTTTAGGGACTGGGTTAAATAACTAGCTCTGAGAATGTGTGTTCCATTTTTTTCTGGTTTGTTTATAATGTTATTTATATATACATAATTTTGTGTGTGTGTATTCATACAAGAGCCTTGACTTGCAGTGACTTGTGTGTTTTGTTATCACACTGACTGGCTGAGCTTAGAACTTAGGAGAATCTGATTTCTAGCTTTATGTAGTTATCTGTCTTTTATGTCTCTGTAGTTAAATTTTATAATTTTGTTTCTTTTTTCCCAGTTTTTGACAGCCTACCACAGGCAACATTGGCTCTGATAGGTTTGAAACTTCTTGGTTATATAATTGCCGTGGTTGGTTTTGCACTGTGTGTCCCAGGTGAGCAGTTCGTCTTCTGTGAAAGTGTGCTTTTTACTCTTGGCTACACCTGATGTTTGTTTATTTCTAACATTAAAGTTTTGTGAAAATGGCTTCACTACATTAGTGAAGGAATGAAGGAATGTTAGCTAGTAACTTCTATAAATGTAGTTTAGGACTACTGTGCTAATGCTTTTTTATCTGGTGAAAGAAGAATAGCCCAAAGGCAGTATTACATACATCAGTTTCATGACTGCATTCTGTGAGCAGCTGCTTTAAAAAAAAAAAAAGTTAATTGTTTTAATTTTGCATGCTAGTGTTGATTTTGGGTGACTATTACTGTTATTCTTACTGAGGCCTAGGGTATTTAGAAATTAAATAATAATAATTTTCTCATGTTCAGTGATTAAGTCGGTAATTCCTTGCTAATCTCTGCTTGTATGCAACCAAGCCCATGAATATTTCAATGAATACCATTAAAACACATTAAGAAGGTAAATGTAGAAACAGTAAACGTGGAAGTGTTCTGGGGCTGTTGTAAGTGTGGTTGTGGCTGACACTTTGTTTTATCAGCGAAAAACGGTCTCAGTGGTAAAGGAACACCAGCTAAACACCACACACAGCGATGTCCCTTATCCCTGCCCCTGGCTTCCCTTTGTCCCCTCCCTGCCTTCCCCTGTGCCACCAGAGAACCCCACAATAGGGAAGAGAGTCAATTTAGGACTAGTTGTCCTTGGAAATATATTTAGTAGGAGAACACCTACTCGTGTTCCTTGTAGGCACTTTATGCTCCTGATTTATTGTTTTGTACAGATACTCTTCATTTTGGTCATTGATTTGGTTGGGGATTTAAAGACCTATTTCTCCTTGAAGTAATTTTTAAAAGTTTGTCTAATTGGTTGAAATGATAGCCCTTTCAGTGGAGTTGTTGAGTTTTATGCTTATTGTTTAGTATTTACAGAAGTACTTGTAAGTTCTGTAAGTTATAATAGTAAAATAAACTGATGAGAGATTTCTGGTAAAGCATTAATACAAGGATTTTTTGGAGGATGTTTTTATAATGCTTGTAAGTGAAACGTGTCCCTAGTTTTTCAGGGCGTTCTTGTCCCAGGTCATACATTGTAGATGTTATCTGTATCTCTGGAAGTTCAGCTCAGTGACCCTGAAGTGTCAGAAGAAATAGCTCATCCTGGGTTGAGCTGACAGATAGTTGTAATGACTTCTAAGTCCCTGGAAACAAGGATCAGAGAGAACAAGGAGTTTTAGTAGTGAGGTATGGTTGGGTTGTAATAGCCTTGGTATCCCTGTAAACATGGAACATTCCTGTTACCTGTGGTGGATTTGCCTCAGAACTACCCACATATTCTGTGCCCTTCTTACCTTTTTCTGCCCTTCTTACCTTTTTTAAGCTGTTTTATCGGTAACAGTATTGTATTCTGTCATCTAATGCAATTACAGTCCAAAAGAGTTGGGATTGAAGAAGTAAGTTTGAACTTACAATGCAGTTAATGAAAGAACGTTCTCAATTGCAGTGAGTGACAATAGAGTACCTAAACTAGTAGAATAATTTAGCTAAGCAGGATAAATCAGTAAATGCTTCTGTGTCACTAAGGAACGTATACAAAAAAAGAAAGATGCAGGAGTAGTTCGGGGATAGCTTTGAAAGTGAAATTAATCATGCCTGTCTTTATCAGGTTTATTTATTTTACTAATCAGTTATATCTGAAAATAAGAGTTTGTGCTTTTTTTCTGTCAGTTGATACAGTTTCTTTTATTGTGTTTTTCCCAGCCTGTCCTCAGTTACATGGGTCTGTTCTGATTGCTGGCTTAGCTATTATGGCTATTGCAAGTTTGCTTAGTCTGGCTTACGTGTTTATTATGGGTAAGTAGCACCTAATATTCTGCATTATTTTCTTTTCAAGTAGACATAATTTATTTGAGCACAAGGTGTGATTTCGCAGTTGCATAGTTTTAAAAATTGCTGAAAAGTTGTCTGTATGTGTTGGCTTTGTTTCATAGAGCGTGTGGGGAATCTTGAGTTAAGAAACCCACAGCTCATCATCATAAACTGTTTTGAGATCTGCATAGCCAGGTTTCTTAAGGAAGAGTATTTCAGTTGTAGGAGGGATGTTGCTGTTCAAGTTCTGCATTTACACAGTTGGCCAGCTGAAGCTTAGAATGAAGAGAGCAAAAGGGTGTCAAGGATTCTATAGAATGATTGTGGGAGGGTGGTGACAAAAGCTTATCAAAACAAGGATTTAAAAAAGCAAAATCTGCCTACTGATTTGCTCTGGTTAGAGGTAGGTTAACAGAAGAGCAATTTGAATGCACACCTTTCATTTTAGTGAATCCTGGTTTTCCTCATATTTAATTTTAAAACCCAGGAGAAAAGAATAGCAAGGCTTTGGTTCAGAAACCGGTCTGTTCATCAGATCTCAAAAAGATGAGAGATTTAAAGATGTGCTAAATAAGCAAAACCCAGCGATGCTGTGTGATTGGAATGCTGGCACACCGCAGCTCTACAACTTGGGTCAGAGTGACATTTGTTTCAAGCTGTGCATGAAGGCTCTTCAAACACCTTGTTGTTGTCCACCTTCTGTGGACACAGAGGATATGTTGCTTCCAGACTCAAGCTGTTGAAGTGTTTATAGTGAATGCAGTCACAAGTCTGCACCGAACCATGCAGTCTCCCAGATCTAGTGGGTGCACACCATGTGTGGGCATGGCCAGAAATAATAGACCCTGAGACACAGAGAATTTCCAGTAGAGAGGAAATTAAGGCACAATGCCTAATATTTGATATCCAAGATAAATGAAGATGAGTCAAAACTACAGCAGATGTGAATCAAGCCTTTTAATAACAACAGTAAATTTATTTTTTATTGACTTTGGTTTACTTGTATATACTTGTATAGTATTGACTTCAATGCTGTGTGCTATTGGTCTGCATAAATGTTGCATTTCTGGTTTGATTGTGCTGGCTGAGGAAGTCAAATGTGACTGTTGGGGCAAATTCTAGCATGCCAAAATAAGCACAATGAATAGTGAGTAGCCTAATTCACCTTTAGAGCTGAGCACATGAGTGAGGGAATTCACACACTGTACCTGATAAGATTATTTGGTTCCTAAACAGAAGAATGCTTAGAGGCTCCTAAGAATTTTCAGATCATAAAATTAAGTACCTTTGGATAGGGGAAGCTTCAGTTATGTGTGTTACTACTCTGTTGCTAGTTTTATCAGTAGACAATACCTCTTCCAAGGTAACAACTGACATGATGAGAGGAAATGGCCTTAAGTTGTCCCAGGGAAGGTTTAGATTGGATATTAGGAAAAATTTCTTCTCTGAAAGGGTGGTCAAGCATTGAAACGGGCTGCCCAGGACATGGTGAAGTCACCATCACTAGAAGTGATGTTTAGGTGTGGCACTTGGGGATTTGGGGTAGTGGTGAAGGTAGCGGTGCTGGGTAGCGGTGCTGGTTGGGCTTGATGTTCTCGGAGGTCTTCTCCAACCTTAACAATTCTATGGTTCTGTGTTTTTATGTGGTTGATCGTACATGCATTCATCTGCCTGGTCACTTTTTTGTAATTATTTTAGGTTCCAGAATGAAAGATCATCCTCGTCCGGGGGTAAGCTTAAAATTAATAAATTTGGGGTGACTAGATGGCTCAGGGGATTGTAGTGAGATACTGAACCTTTCTTCACTAGTTCGAATTCAGACCAGGTTGGTAGCAAGCAACAGTTCTGGTTGTGTAACAGATGTCCAGTGTTGAGTGAGTTGGTGGTCTCCATTGTCCCTACTGAGTGTGTCTGTAGTACTGTAATTGCCACCCTGGCCTAGGGCTGCTCCAGCTGTTGTGCCCAAATGGAGTTTCCATTGCTGTCACTGAAAGGTGGTGGATGTCAGGGGAAGTTTGGCGTTCTTTTACAATGCGCTCTTCCACCTGAATATTTAAAAGACATTTTGCTCACCTTATAAAAAAGCTTTTTCATTAATGTGAGTGCAAAACATCCAGGTGGCCTGTAAGAAAGGCTTGAAAGGTTTTTTCCTATGGTCTTGTACACCAGAACCCTTTGGTATTCTCTTCAGTTCCTGGCTATACAGAGGGCATAGCCTTGACCTTTTTTCTGATTTGCTTATAATGCCCCCTAATTTGATGAGACCTTCTGAAAAGAGAGTGCCTGTCTTTAGGTAACACAGAACAAATTGAAAAATACCTTGTTTTTTTTACAGAAGGTTTTTCAGTCAGTAGTTTTAAATTGTAGAATAATAATTTCCAAACCAGTAATTTTCACAGACTTACACAGTGCTTTTGAGTGATCCATGAATGTGAACTGCCTGATTTCTGGTGTTTTCCAGAAGCAAGGAAAGAGGCACAGCTGTAAAATACCAGTAAAATTTCCTTGTAGCAGGGGGATCTGGCAAATACTAACTCATCCCACCTCTTGGATGCCAGCCATCATTGGAGACACATTTTCAGGTCTCTAGTCTAGAGCCTGAGACGCAGCTGTTGAAGGAAGATAGTTGTTAACAGTGAAAGCTGACTGCAGTTAGGACAAGAGATTTTTAATTTTTTTTGTTTCCTTTGCTTTTGTTCATCCATTTTCATTTTAAGGAAGAGTATTTCAGATGATTGGCCTTTCTTTATGGAAGGAATAGAAGTGCACAGAGTTAAAATAGAAGAAAAAGAGCTTAAGAGATAATTATGTTATAAAAATGAGCTGAGAAATGAAGATATGCTTCATTCAAAATGAAATCTTGCCTTTATCTAACATCTTTGTTTGTACTTGTAGAATGGAAGTAAATGGGGCAAGAGGAAGTTTTTTTTCTTAGTTTTAGTTGTAAATAAACTTTGAACTAGAAACCAGCATGCAAAATGGCATCCTTTGATGAGAACTCTGTTCTCTTTATGAGCTGCTCTCCTCACAAGGTGGTCTTCCATGGCAGCAAGGATTTGAGAAATAAAGAAATAGCCACAGCAGCACAGTAATGAATATCATGTTATTCTCTGAATTGGGGACAGGAATGAAATCAAAAGAAGTTTTTAAAACTTAGAGGTCACTGGAAACCTCAGCAAGTACAAACACGTTTTTTGCAGCTGCAGATAGCTGAGGGCTAGATACAGAGGAATTCAAGTGATGTAAATTGTGTCCATGAACTTATGGCTGATACGGAAAGACGTGGTGGAAATTGGAGTATGTTAATATGCTTCTTGTTTCCATCAAGGGCTGTTCAGCTTATGTTGCTGTGCTTTGAGGCAATAAATAGGTGTGAAGTAATTTTAAGAATATGCTTTGATTCTGTGTCATCTAAAGACTATGGAAAACTTAATATTGGTGAAGGGCATCATTTTGACACGGGGCACACTTAAAAAATTATTCCTGAGATTTTCTTGAGTCAGAGGGAGAAAAGGTGTGTATTTTGAAATCTGCCATCTTAACCAAGGACTGATTTTTTTTTTTTAGCATTTCTGTAGATTGCATGTGTTGTTTTTGATGATTGTCTACCAGACTAAATGCACAACTGTCATGTATTTCTTTTTGAGGAAATTCCACTTGGTTTGCTTGGCTACTAATTTTCTTTTCTTTTTTAGTCCTGCTGCTTTGTTACTAACCATTGATCAAATGGCAGAAATAATCAGTTAGGTTTTAGAGCTTAAAAGTAGTATCTGCATGGCTTCCGCTGCCACCTAGGGGTATTTCATCTGGGTAAACATCACAGTAAGGGAAAACAGCCTGGAGAATGCAGCTATTGACTGATACAATTTTTTCTCAGACCTTTAGTCATTATTTGATTAACATTAAGCTTTCTTCGTTTTTGTAGAATCACTACTTACTGTATATGTCAATTAGAGTAATTTAACTGTGGCCAGCCAGAAGTAAACATGAAGGCTTTTTATACATATATATATTTTTAAATGTTTTGCAGAAAGCTGTAGAAGAACCACTAAATGGTAGGTGATATTCAAGGTTTATCTTCTAATTAAGGGATTAATTGTGGATAAAGATGGAACCAGTAGTTCTAGTTCCCAGTACCACAGCACTGAGATGGCAGATCAGTGTGGCAACTTACGTGGCTCTGTGAGTCAGTAAGAGTTTCATTTCTTGATGAAATTTTGCCTGCAGCTCCAGACTCCCTGTTCTATGGCACTGTGCTTGCTAGCCAGTGGCACTGTTTGACTGTTTTAGGACAAATCTAGTATCTCACTATATTATTTATGCCCACCCTCTTTGCTTTGCAAAATGTCCAGCTTTTAAGGGAAAAAAAGGGACTAGTCTTGAAAATTGATGTTAATTCTTCATAAAGATTTATTTAGGTGAAATACTTAACAAAATCTCATAGCAAAATCTATCCTTGCCACTCTATTCTTTTCACACTTCTTTGGGTTGGGGAAGCTCCCATGGTGTTGGGAAACTGATAGCACTTAAGTTGAGGGAAATTTACAGTGAAAAAGGGATGACTTTGATTTTTTTTTTTTGCTATTATGTTCACTAGTTGGCATGCTGAGTACTAGCAAGTTCTAACCTGAATTTTAGAATTAACCT
>QWTY01049000.1:0-11725 GCA_008033365.1 Pseudorectes ferrugineus | reverse complement strand
CCATCCATCCACCCATCCATCCTCTCTGTATTTATACAAAGTCACTTAGATTGGCATTGCCATCTCACCTGCAAGAAGCAATAGGGGTCCAGAGCAAAGTCTGAGCCTGTATCTTCACCCCGGGGCATAACATTGGCCAAGATATATCTCCAGCTCTTTCAATATTTATATACAGCTGGGGGGAAGTGGTCTCAGTGCTGGCAAGGCACAGAAAACAAACGTCTCTATTTTTCACCACACACAATCATGCCAATACCAGGATGAGGTTCCAATGCTGAGTCAAGATATCCTGAGAGGTTCACCACAGGTAGGAGAAGCTGAAGTAGACAGGAGATGTCAGTATGCAGAGGAGAGAATTTGGAGTAGGTGGCCAAAGCACGCATTCACGTTTGAGCTCCTATATAAAAAAAAAAAGGAGAAGAATCCACAAGTACATTCAGCTCTCTCATAGCAGCAATTATCACTTCCAACCATCCCCAGTTGGCTGGGAGACTGCATCCCATCCTGGCAGATACTGACCTGGCCTTAGTTTTTCACACCTTGGTCACTTGGCTGTATTACAGCAAACCGATATACCTGGGCATGAAGCCTGCAACACTTAGGAAACTCCAAACAGTACAAAATGTTGCAGAAAACCTCTTCGGTGACACTCTCTGCCACAAATACATCACAGCTATCCTCAACTGTCTCCAATAGCTTCACAATTTTAATTTGGAGACATGTTCAAGTTTTTAAACCTTTTCTTTCTGATGCTCCTTGGCCTGAAGTTAGGGTATATGAAAAACTATGTGAAACTATTGGATAAAAAACCATGGACAAGAAACACGCTTCTTTGTTGCAGTGGAAACCTTTACAGCAGGTGTAAAGCTCGTCTAAGTGGGAGACTGAACTTTTGCATGAGCATGGTATGAACTTGCTTAATCATAGATGATTGCGTGTGCTGTAAACAGGAGTCATCCCCCTCTCTCAGCCAAGAACACTTGTAATTGCTTGATGAATATGTAGTATAAAAATAAATAAATCAGAAAAGCTCTGGAGGAAGGCACCGAGCTCTCCTCCAGCACGGAATCAGTTGCCGGTATTCCTCTTATTGGTGTTCCTGGCTCACGCAGACCCTCCCCTCACTCAAAACAGATACAAGTAAGGATGAGTTGCAGGCTGGAGACAGTCAGCAAGATGCTTTCCAAGGGAGTTCCCAAATGATCTGTTTTCTGCATCTCTCATTTGTAACCAGAATCTACAGTAAGTTAATTTTTAGTTATTTGAGATGAATAACAACTAGACTGCTACAGTTGTTTAAACCCATTAGAGGTGGTTACATCTCATCACATTCAGATCTCTCTCCTCCCAGATCGAAAGATTTTGAGCAAATATAAAACAATCCTGTGTGTAATGTCAGGAAAACTATAGATATTAGCAAGATGTAGGTGACTCATAAAAAACACCCTTGTGTTTACATTTGAGTTCTTGATTTGTCTGAATAATGCCAGTCAAAAAGAGAAGCCTTCACCTTAGATTTCCAAGACCTGGCTGAGACAAAGAGGAGGTGGATACTTTTTTCCTAGTAAGTTTGGCAAACTCTTAAAGAGGAAGTGCCATTTTTCAGAGAAAGTTGCTTTTGTTCAGTGGTAAATGTATGTTTGGTCAGTTTTGGCAAACAACTCCAGCTACTTTTTGTCCTATGTAAGCCTTTTACGTCATGCCCTAGAAGAAACAACAGCTGTTAATTATTTATCAGCTGATGAGCACTGGCCTGTTAATTGCAAAACATTATAAAATAGATTAGGCAGAAAAGCTCAATATGTATGCAAGCAGGGGATTTTGTTCTGCTTTGTATGTGACTTGATTAAATAAGCAATTTTATGACTCTTTAGTTTACAGGAAACACCTTCACCAGTGACTTGATCTCAGAAACTCTAACTGGCCCACAATTTTCAGGTAAGTTTACTACAAATTAGAAGATTTTTCAGACTTCTAGCTCTTTGTGCCCCTATCACAACTCTAATCCATATGGAAGATGAGATCTCTCCAATCTCCAGCATATGTTGCTTTGAACCAAAATGATTAGAGCTCCTTCAGAAGGGAAAGTGCTAATGAGCAAGGAGAAGACCACAGGATCCAATCTAAGTCTTAGTCTTAACATCATATTCTTGTCATTCAATACTATTTAGTGTTACATCAGAAGACCACTGTACACAGGTCCCACTGCATTACAGGTCCTACTGACTCAATTTTTTTGGTCTGCTGAAAAGAAAACCTCAATTGACTTTGTACCAATGGAATAAAAGTTTCCAATTTTCCTACCTCATCCCCCGTGCCAATGGAGTGTTTCATCCTATTAAATTGGCCCCAGTGTACAACAGTCTCTTTCAAATACAAATGGCTATACCAGGGCAAGGAGAAAATATAAACAAAAGGGTTTTTGAGAGGCTGTGCCAGGTGAAGGACCTCTGGGCAGGATTCCCATGCCATTGTTCAGTGCAGGCACTTGGATATGTGTGAGCAAGAGTGGTCTGATATTAGCATTGAAATAATCTGCTCCAGTTGCCCATTACCCATCACTTGGCCCCATCCTCTCAGTGGCCTTCAAACATCACAGATTTGGGGGATGACAAGGAGAATCTTGTTCTTTCACTCTGATCTCTGATGCGTTGTCTCCTTCCCTTTTTAAGAAGGAAGGTGATTTTCCATGACAAACTCAGACATCCCAAGAGGCCAGCGCTCATCGACTGACACATGAGGTGGATCTTAAACCAGTGCACATTTGAGTAGGTTAATTGGATTAACCAGAGCCTCGCTGACTCACACCAGCTGAGAAGAGGACTAGAGGAAGGGATTTGAGAGGATTTAGGAGTTGTCCCAACTGTGAAATGCTTCAAAGTTTGGTTCACAGACCTGCAAAGCAGAGAACAGACTGGCACTATGTGCATCAAGATTAAAAACAGCCCCAAATGTGGTGAGACACTTCCAACAGGATTTTGTCCTATTTGCTGGACTTCTTGTGCCAGTTACAAACCACTCCATATTCCAGCATCCAAACTGCTGAAAAGAGCAAGAAATCTTGTGCTCTGACCAGCTTCTTGCAGTGCTCACTAGAGAAAACTCTCACTTCCATTGCATTTTGGTACTACAACACTTTGGGTCAGCAACTTCCAAAGAAAAACTTCTAAGGTTTTCTGAAAGTCATACCAAGCCATACCCAACTCCAAAGAAAACAAGAAAAACCCAAAACAGATACGTTCAAGCTTGGTCTTAAGAAACAGGGAAGGGTGGGGACAGTGTGCTTGTTGCTTTTTACTCTAAATAGCAACAGGAAGCCCTACAAACCCTGAATTAAAAAGGAAATAAACTCTCAGTGCATGTTGTGGGACCAACAGTTTACACAGGAAGGCAATATTCATGTTTAACAATCTGAAAATGAGACAGGTTTACACCACACAGAAAATAAACGAAACCCTTGGAACGAATATCCTGGAAGGTTTCGGCTCCAAGTCAGACCAACATTTCAGTGTACAATGAAGGTGTGACTGCAGGGAGGCCAAAGATCCTCCAGCTGGGACCCAAGGGCTGGAAAACAGGGGCCAAGTCCATCCCTCTCGCCACGAAGCCAAGGTCAGCCTTGACTGAACAAAGGACGCTGGAAGGGGGCCATAATTCACAAAATCATTTAAATGGTTAAATGGCCTACACATGTGGCAGAGTGCTCCTGGAGTGACAAATTTAGAGTGCTGTATGCTGTTTAAATAATAAATGATGTATTTTTTTCTTTTTTCTTTTCTTTTTTTTACAGGACTTGTACAGCCTGTAAAGTGTCTTCATGTATAGAAAATTCCCAATTGCTCTGAGTCTCAAATCACCCTGACCACTGGGCTTTGGCCAGCTAAACCAGAGCAGAACTGGGGCAAAAATGAAAGTGTATTTACTAAAATATCAACCACCTTCACCAATATCCACCATTTAGATACCCCTAAACCCTTTCCTAACAGCATCTGATCTAAGAGGGGCTTGAACTCTGGTTTCATAGGTACTGCTTGGATCTCTGAATGCTCCTCATGTTCTTAATCACGTCTGCTCCAGAGATGAGGCTATGAATAATTAACTATGCCTCCAACATTACAGTCATAGATTATGGTGGTGGTGACTTGTGGACTGCCATGCGCAGCATAAACCATTTAGGAAACTCTGTTATCCACTTTCCCTTTATATTTGTCTTGCAATCACTTACCGCTTAAAAGGGTAAATCTTTCATAGCTTTAATTAAAGCATTTAAAATAATTTACACTGAAATTGTATGTGCTTGGGTCTGTCAAAATTGATGCTTTAATAACATGTCATCCCTTTTTTCGATTGCCCTGAAATCTGTTAAAATTACCACTAATCTAATTGGGAACAAAGTTGTCAAATGCATGCAGCTCTGACAGTTTGTCTTTCTGCAAACTGCCGACAGATTGCAAGTTACGCATGTGTTGAGCAGATGGGTAAGTTAAAAGGAACACAAAAAAAAGCAATTTATTAAATCACCTGGAACCAGCAGCTCCATTCCAAAAATAGTGAGAATGAAATATAGCAAGAGCTAGGAGAGTTGGCACTGGAATATGCCAGAAGGTACCAGTTACAAAACAAGATAAACATTTTGAGAAGCCTCAGCTGTGTTGCAGAATAATGAGGCGTTATTTAACCCGATATAGATTACCAGCAGAAATTAATTTAGGGTGCAGGGTTTTGTGAGAGTGTGTGAGTGTGTGAGTGTGTGTGAGTGTGGGTTTTTTTTTTTTTTAAAGGATTTTTTTTAATCCCTGTGTTTTAACTCCTTCATGTCTGAAAGACAAGTCCCCCGTCTCTTTTCCTGAATCCCAGTCTTCCTGCAGAGCTGTTGGACCCACTGTACACTCCTGTGGAGGAGGCAGCCAGTGGGTGTGCTCTCCTTTGGCTTCATCCTACATCCTCCCTTTCACAGGCAACTCCCTCATATCTGAGAGAGGCCAAGGTTGCATGTTCCTCGGACACAACTTGGCCACTGACACCCTTGGGCTAGGCACTCCCCTACCTGCCCATAAATTCCATTTTTTGGAAGGAATTGTGAAGAGGAGAGAGGCAGAGATGGCACCCTGCAGAGACAACTGGCCCATCCACTCAAGTTCTACCCTTCACAATCCTTTCCTTGGCCCCACTCCTGCCCATTCTCCATGTCCCCCTGCTCTCTGCCCCCACACGCAGCAGGAAATGGAGACACACTCCGTGGCCATCGCATGGGTCCCGTCCTCCCCACACGTGTCCCTCCGCCCTGGGGACACACACTGGGCTGTGTTCATACAGAAAAAACAGACTTCATTCTTGGTTGCTCTGTAAGCACTACTCTGTTCAGCAGCATTTATTATTAAAGAACAAGACCAAGATTAAAACCAGTGCAGAAGCACTGGATAAGCACAATTCACCCACTGAGACCACCACGGAGGACACTGGGATGAAGATGCTTGTGTGCTTCCCCTGGTTCAGTGCCAGCTCAGAGGGAGGGATGAGGGCACGAGGCTTCACTGGTTCATGTTGAATTTTGGTGGAAGCCCTGTGATTGGGGATGTTGTGAGCCGGGAGTGACCGCTGTGCTTTGGGGCCCTCTGATCCCATGCACAGCTTTCCCAAAAGATCTGAACCAAATCCTGCCCACAGCAGCCAGGTGGGCAAAAGAGAGAGAGAGCAAACAGGTTCTGAGACACCACATCAGCTTGAATCAATGGAATATTCCCCAGTGCCACAAAAAAAGAGATGAGCTCCCATGACCACAGAGTACATTAGGAAAGAGACTCTCTCAGCAACTTTATGAACTAACTTTATAAGCCACAGTTTAAATGGCTACGGCATCATTTCAGCAAATGGAGATATCCTGATTTAAACCAGCTGACAAACCAGCCCATAACACAAGGCAATAGGTACCCCTTCCCAGTGAGCTGGGAGCTGGGGCCATTTCATGATGTGTTCAGGGAGGAGAGAAGATCATAAAAAGAATTGCAAACGGGAGGTTACAAGCAGAATTGCTTCTCCCTTCCTTTTTTATTTTTTCCTTTTAACTAAGGAATAAGCATTTTGACCCCTTCTTTCCCATAGAAAACTTAAGGAGGAAAGTCTGCCCAATTTCTACAGTTTAAAGATGTCCTAACATATTGGTGTGAAGATGGATAAGCCACTCTTCTGCAAAAATGATGGCATTCCTTGTATAAAATTCAAATTTTTAAGTCTCAATGAACAAGAAAGATGGAAATCTAGCCCTAGGTAACATTACTGCACTCAACATGACACCAGGCAAAGCATGATCCTTAATGCAAGATTAAAAGGATGTAACATAAACCAGCTAAGAAGCATGATGGGCCTGGTTCTGGAATGGTCTCCAAGTAGTTTAAATTGTCACTAAGCCTATGAAGACAAATGAAAAAAATAAAATACCGAAGTGGAGTGAAAATATTTGAGATATTTTGCGTGAGGCCGGGTCAGCCCCTGCATTCCTGAGCTCCCGCACGGAGCAGGGATGGAGGCAGAAGGTGCTATTAAACAACATTTCTGCCTAAACATCCAAAAACCAGAGCTTTTCTGATCCCTGCTTGGCGGCCTCCCCACAGCTGCTCTGTGGCAACCATCACAGGGAAACCACATCTCTGCCTTGTCCCAGGGTCCTTCCCTGGAGCTCCTTCCCTCTCCTGTGCCCCCCTCCTTGTGCAGTGTGTGGGGGCCACAGATGTTGGCCCTCACTTTCCTTTTTCCTTTCACTGCAATTTAAATGGACATTTTTTTCCCCCCTCATATCCAAGCGGGTCATCATTTAGAGTCTGTGATTTATTTAATGGTGGTTTTAACCCCACTTAGAAATAGGCTGCTTTCATGATTTATTGATTCCTTCTTCCCCTTGTTAATTTGACTCATTTCTTAGGAAATTATTCATAGTTAATCATGGTAAGAATAAAATTAGTTATAGTGCCCACTTTGCTGCAAAGGGAGCGTAAATAACTTTTAAAGCAAATCGGAAAGAAAAACATGTTAAAGAAAAAAAAGAAGAAGAAAAAAGAAGAAGCCAAAAGAATATATATAAAATGATGATCATCCGAAGGGGGCAGTAAATTAAACCTCTCCACTGTTACTGGTTGGAGGAAGGCACAAATTTACATTCCACAGGAGCATGGCTTTTACAGCAGGCTCTCTTCAATTGAATTTGCCATGTCTTCTGGGAAACAGACCATTTGGAAGATAAAATCTCCCACCACTCCACCACCACTGCCACCATTCAGAAGATTAAAAAACCCCGCCAACTCTGTTGTGTGCCTTTTGTGCCCACTAGAGGAATGTAAAACCATTATATTTAAGTATCATAATGGCCAACATATGCTTTTTCTTAGAAATGACACCACCATCTGGATTAAGTTCTCCTGATCATTTCAGACAATGTTACGATTATTATTTTTTTTTTCCCCTTCAGGAGAACGAACTGCCCAGAAAGCAACAACAGTCACAGATGGGGAATTTTTGCTTTTCCTTTTCCACCGCTGGCATCTTTGAGAAACGTGGTAAATTCTTTATATGTACTTAAATCGTTTGATTTCACTTGCTAATTGGTACGAAAGCCTACCTGGTTACACCCCAATCCTAAGCCTGTGAGACTCCTATTGCCTTTGGCCATACAACTTCACTATTACAGTTAATAAAGTATGTAATTGCTGTAATGATAAAATTACATCGTGTTACTGTTTGCAGCAGCCTCTTCCCCACAACCACATTAGTCATTAAATATTGTACCAACTGGTACGGGGAGAAGGAGAGGCAGACTTAACCCTTCCCTGGATGAGGGATTTCAGCACACTGGTGTGCAAAGGGGAGGTGTTCTCACCTGAGTGCCTCCTTACTGGCCCCATGGCTATTGTCGTGGACGTCGGAGACCTTCTGGGCCACCACATCCAACTGGCTGTAACTGGAAATGGGCACGCCGGGATAATTGATGTGCTCAATCTGACCATGCACAGGTGGCAGGGAGACGGCATACAGCAGCTTCTCGGGTTTGCTAGTGCCATCTGTTGCCACAGGAACATCTGTCGTCAAGGTCACCCTGTCACCCTCTGTTAAAGTTACAGGTTTGGCGAGTAGAACAATGTCACCTAAAAAAATGAAACAAGTAAAAGGGGAAACCAATGGGAGAGAAATTAAAAAAGGGGAATATTCCTTTTTACATCCCAAACCAGGAGAGAATAGGGTAAAAGTGAGCCCTTCCGTTTAGGGCAAGGAGAAGAATGTTATCAAAATAGGCTGGAAAAATGTATTTGCTTTAGGTTTTAGAAGCAGACAGGACATTTACAACAGAAAAAGCTGCAGACCCACCTCATTTGTTTCCAAATATGCCCCACAGTGAGTCCCACTTTAAGGCTGATGCTAAATGGAATCACAAGATTTTAATCTAACCTCAGCCTGGGTGAGTTTATAGAGGAGTCTGTGTTTTTATCTGTCTGTGTGATTTGTCCAAAATATCAAAGCCAGCTTTGATTTTCTGTTTGGGCAGAGAGAATGACCCAGTTGTTTAGAAAGAACAATTATGTTAATAGATCCAAACGAGCCAATGGACAGGACGCGTTAATGAACTAAGCGTTAAGCGCAAACGCTGTGTTTTAAGCCGATAGTGGTGCTGTAACCTCAGCAACAGAGGTTCTGGCTCCATTAGATTTATTTATGAGGAGCTCCACTGCATCGGCCAAGGGCCAGGGCAATTTTCACTTGTACAAAGGAGTAGCCCCAGAAAATTGAGGCTGCTGGAAAGATGAACTGGTCTTCTCAGAAGAGGAGTAGCAATGATTTACCTCGTCATGTCCACTTCATCCTTTTCTATCATAGCCCTACTTGTTTTTAAAAACATATCTAAATCAGTGTGGCAGCACAAGGGTTGATCTGCCAAAGGCAGAAGCAGAGACAAGTTTTTATCAGAGGATGTTGCAAGAGCAAGAGAATAACGTCAATCAGTTTCCATTGCTGTCAGTCAACCTGCCGATGACAATATACAATAGTGGCATTTCTAGCTTGGACTCCGCGGGAGCTTTTTTTCTGTTTCTTGTCTATTATGTTGCCAACTGAGTTTTAAAAACAACAGGTTCCTTATTAAGTGGAGAAAGCTGCCAGCAACATTTGAGTATAGTGGTTGTCAGGGCTTGAGGGGTTTAAAATTTTATTTCCACAGCAAAATGTGCACCAATTTCCATGCTTTTCGCCCCATTTGATGGCTCATCTTTGCTATTAACTCATTTAACACCACTTCTCCCGTGAAACTAGCAGGGCAAATGAAAAGTGTGGCTGAGACTTGACACATTCAAGGAGTGACTGTTACCTGAGGAAATTAGTCTAAGGTATCATAGTCATTCAAAATATAAATACAATTAGCTAGCTTGCCTTCATATAGCAAAAACTGTAATTGTGTTTGAGAAAAAGCAACAAAAAGGAAAATAACCAACCCATTCCTCAGAACAAGCAACATTATCATAATTCATCAGTCTTGGAGCATTTAGACAAATTGTTTGTGCTGTGCTGGAGAAGTTGGATGTTTTTTACTTTTTGGTTGCACCATTGAACTACCCTAAATTTGTATGAAATCTCACTGAATGGGGACTCCTTTTCCAACTGTTTCCAAGAGTAATCTGAGATCAAGAAGGAGTGCAGAGAGAGGACCTGGAAAGGCAAAGGACAGGACAACACTGTAGGAAGCAGCCAGGGATGCAGGACATCGACCTGCTGTACAATCTGCTCAAGGGCTGCAGAAGTTCACAGTCAAGCCCAGGCTGATTAAGTAGATGCAGTGCTCATGCTGACTCATTTTCTTTACAAGAAATCCAAACAAATAAAATAAAGAGGCAACAGTGAAACAGGCAAGTGCAGGTGACTCAACTTATCTTTGCCCATATGGAAAAAAGGGCCAGGTTTTGCATAGCAGCTTGAAAGTCTTTTTGCCCCAAGCCCCATGACATGGAGAAGACCCTCCTGATAAGTCCTTTGACCAGCAGGTTACACACTCCCCTTGCTCAACACTGGGGGAAGAATCAGGCTCCTTATGTCCCTAATTATGAGCCCAAGGATGAAGCATTCAAGCCCTTTCTTAACTCACAGTGATCCAAGTACAAACCTTAACTGGGATGTCAGCCATCAACCAGTACAGTTTGGTTACCATGAAGTAGATATTCTTTAAAATAATCATAGAGTCCTAGAATGCTTTGGGTTGGAAGTGACTTCAAAGACCATCTTGTTCCAGCCCCCTGCCATGGGCAGGGACACCTTCCACTAGCCCAGGTTGCTCCAAGCCCTGTCCAACCTGGCCTTGGACACTTCCAGGGATGGGGCAGCCACAGCTTCTCCGGGCAACCTATGTCAGGGCCTCACCACTCTCACAGGGAAGAATTTCTTCCTAATATCTAACCCTGCCCTCTGTCAGTGTGAAGCCATTCCCCTTTACGCTGTCACTCCATGCCTTTGTCAAAATTCCCTCTCCAGCTCTCCTGTAGCCCCTTTAGGTACTGGAAGGCTGCTATAAATAACTTAACAATAAAGTCTCCCAGTTTATACCAATAATCCAAAGAATAAATAAATGCTCATCTGATCTTCTGGGTAGCCTGATTTTCTTCTTTCTTTCTTTTTTCAGCCCAATACCATCATGGTCAGGTCAAACACCTCTAAGCCTATGTGACGCATGACAAGAAGACATGTACATCTGAAGTTGTTCATCTAGCAGCAACATTTGGCCTTAATATGTTCATTTTTTTATAGACTCTAGAAAAAAAACCAAGAAGCACTTTCAGATATAAAGGAAAAAAACAGACTCCAACTGCTAGGAAGGGTGAAACCCCATGCCCTCAGCAGCTCGAGCGGTCAGCAGCATCCCCCGCATGCTCCTCGGGGCCACGCCGGCTCCCTGCCTTGCGAGGCTGCTGAAGCCACTCGGATTTTTTTGATTCATTTGCTTAAATGTTGTAGGCTTGAAAGTTTGACTTGAAATATAACATTAGTGGGTTTGTGGTAAAAGCAGCAGAGAGGATAGGATGACAGGCAGGGCAGAGGGGACTGATTGAAAGCAGGTGTGGAGGAGGAAGATGGGAGGAGGAGAAAGAGGAAAACATGACTGAGTAAGTAAATTCAATGTTATACATATTGAAAAAGAGCACCCATATATAGAGCACCCACCTGTGCTCACTTCTTTTGAACATTGTTTTTTTAACATGAAACAAGAGATAGGCTTTAAAATCGAGCAACCAAAACAAGGCACAGCGTGGCACGCTCAGCTCCCACAGAGGTGGCCACGGCAGGAGTGCAGGGCAGGTGTTCTCCACGGTGTTTAACTCCCCACTGGAATGTTCTGGGATCTTATGGGAAGAATGGTACAGGAGAGGATGGAGGTGTGAGAGTCCATATTGACTTAAAGGTGGGCTTGGTTTCTGGTTACAGGGGAGATCTTGTATTTGTATCTGTGGACACACATGCAAAGAGAATAAAATATAGTGGAGACCAATCATAGAATCAGAGAATATTCTGAGCTGGAAGAGACTCATCAGGATCATCATCATCCAGCTCCTGGCCTCACACAGGACAGCCCTAAGATCACATCATGTGCCTGAGACCATTGTCTAAATGTTTCTTAAGCGCTGGCAGGCTTGATGCTGTGACCACTGTCCTGGGGAGCCTATTCCAGTCCCACCCACCCTGTGAGTGAAAAACCTTT
>QWTY01048997.1:0-16910 GCA_008033365.1 Pseudorectes ferrugineus | reverse complement strand
AAATCTGTTTCTTGGCTTGGGAAGTGTTTGAACCCTGAGCCACTCAGTGGTGCAGTGAGAATTAACTTTATTTTTGTTTTGGAAGATGGATCATGTGGGAATAGCTTGCCTTACTCCTTATGATTAACAGCTTTTTTTCTTGGCTCTGCTCCTTTTCCCTTATAGTCTTCAGGCACTCAGCAAACTGTCTGGCCCTGGGCATTTAATTTCTCAAGCTGTTGTGTAGATTTGTGTCTCTGGCATGATGCTGTAATTTCCTTCTAAGTTTGGACAGTCCTGTTATAAATAAAGTCATCCAAATTGTTCAACTCTTTATCATCTTGATGCCTTTCATTTCTGCCTTTATCCTTTAATAGCCAGTCTACAAAGGACTGATTTTCCTCTAGGCGTTTCTTCTCTCAGCTGACACAGACCCAGACCTGCAGTCCATACACCAGCCTTGATCCTAAACAATCACTTCTGTTTCCTTTAACAAAGTGGTGAGACATTATTAATGGAACGAAAAAGGAAATAAAGGAAGTGCTAGCATCCCACTGCTTAGGCAGGGATGGGATCCTGGTGGGGTTTGTCTGCTGTGAACTTGAGTCCACGTTATTGTCTACAGCTCCTTTAAATAACATACATCCAATTTACCAATTAATTGGTTAAGAAATCACCACACCTTCTCATCCTGTCATGCACCAGTAGACATTTTCTTATCATATCATTGACTTATGCATAAATTACCCTTGCCATACTTTGGTGCTATGCCAGATTTGCTGGCACAATTTTTTGCTAAATAGTAATAAAGGGTTTGAGTTTGTTAAATACGATTATTTCTCCTGCTGTCAAAGGGATCTGATTCTTGCTACATGATAATTCTAAATGCTCAAATCTGGTGACATCATCCCCAGTATTAGAGCCTAAGCCTTTCAGAAATCCTAGGAAAGCAGTTTCTGCTTGTTCTCTCGCATTACAAGTAATTTTTACCATGCCAAAGCCTACACCAGAATTTGCCTATGCCCATTTGACCCTTTTTATTCTTTTGTATTGGGAAAGATGGGGTCAAACTCATCTTAGGTCTCTCAGGAACTTTGTGTGCATGTTCTTCAGTGATCAACCCTTCTTCAATATTCCTGGGACATTCTCTGGCTGGCTCAGTCACAGGAGCATAACTGGAGATGCTGAAAGAGACTCTGTCACCCAAACCCAGGCAAGGTTTGCCCTGCCCAGAGAAAGATCAAGGGAGAATATCATCTCTACCACTTTCTCCTTTTCTGGAGATCTCTGGACTGAAGAGATAGCAGGAGTACCCTTGATCTGCTGTTCTTTAAAGCAGGAGAGACGGAAGGTTGTGAAGTGTCTTATCCTCACCACAAGTGGAAGATCTACAAGAACTCTTAGGATTTGGTGGAATGAATATTGATCTAATGAAAATGGTTTTCCTATGTGCCAGGTGTCACATCATCCTTCCCCACTTGCCCGGCGTTATTTCTAGCCTACACCTTTTGTCTGTCCTT
The DNA here is from genome assembly GCA_008033365.1 of Pseudorectes ferrugineus. Taxonomy (NCBI): domain Eukaryota; kingdom Metazoa; phylum Chordata; class Aves; order Passeriformes; genus Pseudorectes; species Pseudorectes ferrugineus. The sequence continues at coordinate 15,411 of QWTY01048997.1, read as the reverse complement.
TGTTTTCATTCCTTCTATTTTTAAGAAACATCCATTTGTAATCAATTCTGTAATTACCAGGCATGATTTTGATTTTTAGAGGATTGATTGTAGCTCTAGTAATTCCTCTGTCTTGCTTTGATCTCTCTTGTAGTTTTAGTTATGAGATTAATACGCAGAAGGTCCCATTGCTGGATATTTTATAGGTATTTATGGCTGCTATAGCTATATCTTCTCAGCTTTGCTCCTTTTAACCAACCTCCTGAAAGCCTTAAATGTCGAAAATTTAGCCATTTGAAATTCATCACAGCTGCTCGTCCCTGATGATTGTTGTCTATTAGTTCTTCATGCACAATTGCATACTCATAGCAACTGCAATACAATATTTCTTTCACATTATCTTCTAAAGACAATGCTACAGTTTCTGCATATTGCACAGGATGTAATTGAGAATAGCTTTCTTTCTTTTATGCTGCAGGATTCTCATACAGAGTCAATATTTTTCTTTAAGTTGCCTTTCATATGTTCTTTAAGTACCCAGTTCTGGGAAAGATGACATAAGAGAGGTTTCATAAGGTTTATTTATGCAAAGCTAATCTGTCAGCAGTATGTGCATAAGGTTTCCTGGAAAAGTTGCTGTTTGCCAAGTCAGTGGTATGTTTCCAGTAAGGTAAGGAATAAAGTCTCTTCAAACTGTCACTGAATGACAGGCTTTGCCTACTGTAGGCTGTGTGATGAACAGAGGGGAGTTATTTTAGGCCGTGATTTTGAACATTGGCATGGTTGTGTACAAGAAGCTTCATAAGACTAGCAGAGTATTCCTTTCCCATCTGGTATATTCATGTTTTCATGGTAATAAATAAAAGTGTGCTTTCAAAATGGGAAACCATTTGAATTAAACCGTGTCTAAATATTTTCAGACATGAAAATACAGTTTTCAGGCCTGGAATGAAAATTGCGTCAAGAAATACTGGTGTATATGTAAGACAGTGGCTTTAACTTTGGCCAAGCCAAACTTAAGCCTGACCAATTGTTGCCCTCTAACTTATTGAAAGATGAATTTTCTTTTTTTTTTTTTATTAATTCTTAAAATTTAGTCTTAGAATAGGTTCCTATACTAACTGTTTAAATAACTGAAATATTTACATTTAAATAATTGGTAGTTTCGTCTTGTTAAAAGCTCTGGTAAGAGTATCTGAAAGTGACAGAAAAAAAATAAATGAGATTCTAAATTCTCTAGTAAGGAAAACCTGTGTGTCCAGCTATGCATCATCAATTGGGGCCTGTAAAACAAACAGTGTCTTGCAAAGATTTGATTTGGTACGTGCAAGTTATCTGGTAGCTGCTCTGCATTGCACTGGTCCAACCTGGGCTTAGAAACACAGCCCTGTCCTAATCAAATCTCGTACTAGTTCTGTTCTCGAGTTGGGAAATTGCAGACAAGGACCAAGGCAAAAGGCTTTGAAGCTGAGGATGTCTGTTTAATTAGCCTAAGATTCATTGCTTTCCCTCTTCTTAATTAAGCTAAGGTAATCATGAAATCTGTTTGACAACTGTACTCTCAAATGTTGCTCATCTATTTGATAAATGGGCAGGTAGAGGATAATTAGTTTCAGTCCTTTTGCTAATTTTCTGAAATGAAAGAAGAAAGAGGTAATTTAAGAAGATGTTTTAGAGTCTCTCTTCTACAAAAATTGTGGTACTAATAGCAAAATTGTCAGACTAGAATTTGCAAGCTTCAACCAACCTCCCAGCCAAAGAGAGAATCCCCACAACCTAACAAGACATCTAAATTTCCCACAGTTTTGCTGTCCTTGAGACAGTAGAATATTTTTACAAGCTGAGGACTTCAGCTCCCCCAGGGTGTTAGCAAAGAGCCATCGAATGAGTTCTGTAGATGAGCAAACCCAAAGTTTTCCAAAATTTGATTTCTTTTGCTGACATGAGGAGGTTGCCTTAACATGATTATTATGTGTGAATGGTACTAAATGTCACTATGTGGCTTTTAATATTTAGATAAATGACTGATGGAAAATCAGGGAGGCAAATCAAACAACTTCCTTTCAAAGTGTTACTGGGACATCTCTATTAAAATCCAGCTTATGCCTTGTTAACAAGAAAGAAATTCCCATGGGAGTATCCCAATAGTCAGGCATTGCAATATTTTTCATGATGCAAGAGGGTGCTAGATCATGAACCATGAAAGTATAAATATATAAAGCATGCACTGATGTTCCTTTTCATATTTATGTTCATACTTTTGCTACAGTGAAGTAGTATTGGACTAAAATTGACTGTAAAATCCATGTAAATTCTTACCATGATCACTGAACATATAATTTCCTTATGGAAGTCTCTATGAATGGCTTAAAGGTAATAGGTGGGGAATAACCAGGATGATTTAAAGACATTATGACCTTTAGTATTTAAAGGAGTAGCAGCAGTGTTGTAGACTGTAAAAGATACACAAGATTAGAAGACTTCAAATGCAAAAAACACTTCCATTTGGATTTTGCAGTCTTGTCTGTAGCATAAGCATTAGGCTTGTGCAAGATTAGTGGGCAGAATGTTTCTTATTGTGATTCACTTAAAAAAGATAATAAATATTACATCAGCTGCCAGAGTCCTGCTTGTTTCTGTATCCGATCTTGCCGAATAAATGTTTTATTAGGAAATAGATTTTGAGAAAAATGACCTTGTTCCTTTTTCACTCTGCTGGATTGGCTGTTCACCATTTACTTACTGTGGTGTTGTGGGGTGGGGAGGTGATGTAGCTGTCAATGAGTTAATCCAGTCTGGACTTTCATAGGCCTTTGCTAATTTTGTAGTTTTAAACACATTATCTGAGCAAACACTTCTTGGGCTAGGAGAAAGGTGCATTGACCCTTAGGAATTTCAAATTCAGAGGAGAGGGAAAACCGTGAGTTAGCTCTGAGACACAGTGGCCTAGTTCCTTTAGTTCTGCTCCAGCATTTTTCCAGGTCTGGGTTTCTACTTTCTCCATGCTGGGGATCAGACTGCATTCCTGCCCCGTTTGTAATGAGAGGCTGGAAGGAGCATCTGCTAAGGGCTGCTCTCCACCTTGTGCTGTTAACAGCGATGGAGATGTGCTGGTTTGTTGCTGGTGTTGGTCATGATTTGACCCCAGGGAAATAGAAGTTTGGATGAATCTGTTCTGAAGACAGAACTACTGATAGATGTTTATTAGCGTGGAAAAAAAGAAAAATCTGCCTAACATGACCTATTTGGAGCAAATGCTTTGGAGTACTTGCTTGTAATGCCCAAATCTATCTACCCAGGCTATGTGCTTTTGTACCTCTAGTCTTTCAAACTTCAGCTCCTATGCCATATTTTCAATACATCAGTCACACTGAAATATCCAAAGATAAAAATAAATATAAATCATCTGGTGGGTCACTTCCAGTATTTCAAAGATTCTCTTCTGTCTTGATCTTAGGTATCAGATATCACTAACTGTCTTTGAAAGATTGTACTTTTTTCCTTCCACTTGCGTTTCAAAAACATCCAAGTGACCCTGGAATCCTGCTGGGGAAAAATGGCATTTTCCCAGCAAGCTACAGTGTTCCTAGGGGACCCACACAGGATACATGCTCTTTCCTCTCACTCTTAAGAAATTTAGACCTATAATTTATAGAGCTAGTTTGAGGCTTTGTTTTCCCTTTATTTCCTTTTTCTTTTCCCACAATATATTTCTCGTTCTGAGAGAATAGAACATTGTCTCAAGTACTCCTGCTTCAACAGAGCAAGCCTGTCTTTTCAAGGACAGATCATTAATTCCTGGTGTATCCTGTTAAATTTTGCATGCCGATATTATCGAACTCTCCAACAGAGATGTTTTGGAATCTTTTCCCCAGCTACCTCTGTAGGCCTCAGGAATCATTTTCTTCCATTTGATTCATGTGTTGTTGCTGGGTTGTGGTTATTTTTGTTGTTGTGGTGGTGATTTTGTTTCCTCCTCCTGCAGTGTGTATTTTAATCAGTCTTGTGTCTCTGGAGAATCGCAGCTCCCATTCCTCCCCAGGGTCAGCTACCTAGAAACCTTCAGCAAACTTTGAATTCCTAGAGCAGATTATTTCCTCTACCTGCTTGGTATTTAACAGCCATAAATCATAACCTTGGGAATGATGTCCCAGATCTAGGTTGTTGTTGATGAGGAAAGAACATGGCTCTTCAAACCAGATGGTTGTGAGGAGGAGGAGTTGACCAGTTCAGTATCCTGAACCATGAGGTCATGATGTAGAGTGTCTGATGTTATCTCTCTTAGTAATTGCCTGATAGCTTTTGGAAAGAAGCATGCACAATAGAATAATCAGAGACTGAAGCAGCTGTTCCTGGAAAGTATTGGACTGTCTTCCTCTCATTCTGTTTTATTCTTCATTTTTTATGTGCTGAGTTAGGAGAGAAAGGAGTTGTTTAAATGTTTGAAATGTGCTTTTGTTCACTGTTCTATTACTGAAATAAGTGATTCATGCTTTTTGGTGTTTGAATTTCCAAGGAATCTGAGCACCTATGGTTTTTACTGCCTTCAGTTTTGCAGTTGGAAGCACTGAACTTTGACCATCTGATTGATTAGGTCTTCCCCATTGCCTTTATTCTTTATTTATTTTACTTAAATTACTAAAGACTACTGAATAATTTTTTAAATGAACGCTTTATTTTAACATTTGATGGGGTTTGTTATATTTGCTTAAAGTCAAATTCTTCTTTCTGCAAAGAGCAAATGAAAAGTGATAATGCTATTTAAGTTATTTTATGTCATGTTCAGAGATGCTTAGATTTCAGTTTAATCTCCTGCACAGAGGGGAATTCAATCTGTCAAGACGTAGAAGACAAACTAAGTTTCATGTTGCTTTGCTCTGAGTAGCCTGAACATGTGGTCAGTGCACTTTTTCTTATTTCTGCAAGAGGTCAGTGTTGGAAGCATTTGCTCATTTCTGATGCTAACTCCATCTTGCCATGGATCTTGGAAACTGCTGCTTCTACAAAGCCCTGGTTCCTATAGATGTGTGGTTTTATGAGGATCTTAGCTGTTGTTTAAAGGCAGGTGTTTGTGTATCCCTATGTTGGAAGCAAATTTGGAAATACGTGCCCTGCTGCCTAGAAAACTGCAAATAAATATACAAGTATATTTTTAAATCAGTCTTGTAATTGGGGTGTGTGGTTCATGATTTCTCAATGTTTGAGTTAGAATACTTATTCTGTCCCATAAACAGAGCCTAAATAGTGAAGAGTTTTTATTGCTGAATTTCTAGTGAACAAAGTAATAAAAGATTGACAGAGTCCAAAAAAAATCTTTGCTTACTGGTTTAACTTTTCTAATCAACAATTGATGGAGGTTATGAATAAGTGCTAATTGCAGTGTCACGAGAAACAATAGAAGGGATGGAGGAAAAAGGAGTGGTTCACCCAAACTTTCTCTTCTCCCTGGTTCCATACCCAGACCAAAATAGAAATTCACTTCTTGGGCTGTATCACGGATGCCTCGTTCCGGTGATGTAAAATTGTGCTTTTATTCCTTCAATCGGAATGCTAAGATGCACATTTTTAGAACAACTTGAAGCTGTGGAACTACATTCTAAACTGGATGCCAGAGCTGATGTCTAAATTGGTGTTTATTTTGCACACTGGCAGAGTTTTACAGCCATTGCTCTTCTTCCCTCTATGTTTTTTTGGACCTTTATAGTTCATACTTAAATTTTTAAAATAATGAAATTATAGCTACAATGGTTGCTTATCCAGTGTGTAAATGAGTTAAATTACTTCTTAAGATGTTGTTCTGAGACTCTTTTATTAGACGCAATAAAATCCAAGTTCTCATTACCATTCCTGTAGAATATGCAGCTACTCCAAAGAAAATGCCAGATTTTATTCTGATCTGAGTAGCTGAATTGGCTCTAGACCTGCCATTTCATGGGGGAAAATTCACCTTAAGACTTTATATGCTGTATGTGTGTTAATTGTTCTTTTTCCATTACACTGGTACAATATTTTCTCAAGTGTATTATGTTAATTTTCTTTGGGTTGAAGGGGACCACATTTATTCTAGCGGTGCAAGGTCCTAAAATTTGCCTCGTGTATTTTATGGATCTGAAATGCTGCCCTTCCTCTCTTGGATCACATCAAACTCAGGTCGTTGATGTTGGGAGAGCTCCTAAGATGCCTTTTCCCAAGTTTCCCCCTCACCATCCTGAAAATATCTTTTGTAATTTTCATTTCCCCTCCATTCTTGCTATTATGTTTTCTTCAGACGTCTTTTCTCTTGACTGTTCATGGGTAAAGCTCCTACCCTTCTTCATACACAGATCTCTGGTGAAGTCTAATTTCTGAAATTTTCATTTTCTCTAATATTTCTCTTTTTTTTTTCCCTTTAAATATAATGCCCAGAACTACTGCTCAAGGGATGTTTTGCCTAGGCTGGTATAGCAAAACATCTGTGCTTCTGTTTTTATTGCAGATTCTCTCGGCAGCACAAACAGCTAAGCACTTAAAGATAATGAAATGAAGGCTCCGAGTCTGCAGCTAATGACAAAGTTGATGAATTTGCATTTTTTTCTTCTGCCCGCTTTTCCCAGCATCCTAGATTTTTGTTTCAAGCCCCAGTTTGGATGACTTCTGGCCTCATGTAAAATATTCATTAACCGGAGTCACCAAGGTTCTGTTAAATACAACAGAGCTCTTCTTCAGCTCAGTAATTTTTTTTATTTCTTCCACCACCACTCGTGCAAGAAAAGCCAAGCAGAACATTTTTTTATTTTGCAGAAAGGGAGGCTAAACCTCCTGTTGCATGTTCTGCAGGCAGGCACGCTGCAGCAGTGGTGCTCAGGTTGTCCAGTCACAGTCATACTTTGAGAGCAGGACCCAGACATCCTGAAGTAACTCCCAGAGATGCTGCAGAGACAGACCGAAGAGGTTGCTATGGATCAGGACAGCAGGATGAAAGATTCATATCAGGTTCTCAGTGTCAGTGTCTCCTCTCCTCCCAGGCTGTAAATACCTTGCCCTTATTTGCCCTGCTCTGTTATTGGCAGAGAGCGGGCACAGCTGGGGGAAGGGGATGATATGCCTGGGGAAAGCCTGCTCCTTACACACCAAACCTTCCTAAATTATAATTATCAAACTGGGTGCACAACGGGTATTTTTTAAACTAAATCCTCAGATTGTTTTGTATTGTTTTAAGCTAAAATTGCCCAGCATTAATAATGATTAGCATAGTATTTAACTAGAGAGAGCATTAAATTAACTTTTCCTCTGGAAACACATGCCATATCTAACATGAAAGGCGAATTTGCCTAGAGCTTAACTGGTACCAATAGAAATAACAGAGCTAATTAATGTCAGCTCGTAAAACTAATGACTGTGTTCTTTCCAAGAGGTAGCACCCGTACATTTGGTGGCATGTACAGCTTCTTTACTTTTAGTCAGTTGGCTTTGAATTTTTTTCTAAATTAGAAGACTTGCCCGGAGTTTTTGCTTTATGTGCTTCATCTGGCAGTCCCAGAAAGCCTATTTCTCTTCAAACAAACCCAAACCACGACTAGGCAACTATGATTCATCCTCTGTAATTTTTTTTTTGTTATTATTATTTCTGTCTGTTGTTGTATTTTAGTCTCATTTCTCCTTGAAACTTTTTAAAATTCTAAACCAAGTATTTTCTTTTTTCAGTAATCATCAGGGTAGATCTTTTTTATGACCAAGCTTTCAAAAGCTCATCTTGCAATTTGCATGTCTGTGTCAGCACTTACACAGTGCAGGCATTCAGATATGGAGAAGCTTTTCAAGGCACCTTATTTTGGAATTTCAGCATTTATGCAAGGGATTCTTGCCCCTTGGGATGAGCTCTGTTAAATTCAATTGAGTTCCTTCGATGCTAAGAATACACTTTTCTTTGCTGTGGGGCAAATGATGTTAAAGCTTCAGGCTCCTGGCTATACCGTTGCCAGAAGCAAAATTCCAGCTGTGTTCAGTGATATTATCCCACCCAAAGCCTAAAACTACTATTCTGTTATCTACTGACTATCACCCAATGGAAAGAAAAGTAGTCATGGACTTGTAGCAAGAGAGGGAGAAAGGAGTGTTCATAAAAACTCAAGAATTGCAAGGACAGGAAAGCTGAGGCCTGTAAAGACATATAAAGCATTTATGGTTCTGCAGAGCTGGAATAGTCTGGGCTTTGCAGATGTGCCAAGCCTTTGGAAACTGCAGTTTGAGTCAGTGGAATTGCATCAAAGGACTTGCTCACCTGAAACACCTGGTGCAAAGCAGCTGTGAGAACTAGAATTCCCTGCTGGAACAACAGCAAATTAAGGAAAAACTCCAGATGACATCATCAGGGTGTTCAGCTCAGTTAGAAAGGATTATCCCTGCTGCTTCTGTCAAATATTGATTAAAGACAGTGTTGCCTTATCACAAGTCCTAACCATGCAAAAAATCTGGTCTATAAAAAGCGCTTTTAACACCACTTTATAGACTCAGCAGCAGGAATACATCAGAGCTTTCCTTCGTTCTACTCTTCACCCAGTTTTACAGTTGTTGTGTATTACCAATACCTACTATGTCCATAGTTTCTTGACTAATGAAAACAATTTGTTTAAAACTAGGTGACAGTAAAATGCATGGAAAGACAAAGTCTTCCTTTTAACTAGGATTATACCGAGATAGTTCATCATCAGAAAGCTCAACCTGACTTAATTGTTAAAGGTTTCAAAAATTAGCTTAAGTATGCAGCAGAAAATTGTTCTTCTGAGAGCAAAACCTTAGCTTTAAAGAGAAGAATTGGACAGGCTTTTGGCACTGGCATATGAGGAAACTGAGTTTAAAACCTTCCTTTGGTAGATGGAGTGCTGAGGGTTTCATGTAGGACATGTCCTTTTAAAAGACTGCTTTTTAAATTAATTAAAATGGCACTGGTGTTATATTTTACACAATGTCAGGGAAATGGGTACCACTAAACTTTTAGTTTTGGTGTACCTTCCTGGTAGTCATAGTTCCTCTGACACTGAGGATCTCTTAAAAGGGCTGCACATAAAAAGTAGCTGGTGAAAAACCTTCCACTGACTTGAGCAATTGTTTAGAAAAAACTGGGACTCAAGAGGCGCAGAATCAGACTTCAAGATAGTATTTCAGCCCATGACTCTACCCCATTAGGCTAACAAAACAAATTATTAAGTATTTTTCTGCTCCATGTGGCATCACCTTCTTTCTGCAGAAGACAAGTTTAAGAAATATGAGTGGCTAATTATTTTCTGTTGAGTTTTCTTGTAGTTTCTAAAGCTAAGGAGATAGGAGGGAAAGGACTAACAATCCTAGGATCTCAGCTAGCCTTTTCCCCAGCATGAACAACCTTCATTGCCTGAACGTATGAGGAAAGTCTATGAGCTTCTCACTTTTCCTTGGCAACCTGTAATAGTATAGAGCTGAGTTGTTATCAGTCCACGTCTCATTGGGTGCTAAAATGGCCAACACACGGGATCTTTGTCTTCCCTGCCCTAAAAAGCAAGGCAGCACTTCAGTGGTGATGTTTGGTTTGCCCATGGGATCAGTCTGGACCTGCTGGAACCCTTTGAGAAGAAGTAGAGTAGAAATCTTGCTGGGCTTGCAGCCGTTTTTCTCTGTGCTTCCAGCAGGAGGGCTATATCAATATCTCAGTGCAGAACCTCATGGTCTCAGGCCTCTTCCCTGGCTTATTTGCCAGCACTGCTTCATTTTCTGGAAATTAGCTATGACATGGGAGTTCCTCTGTGTGACACCAGCCAGGCAGCTCACTTTGGCCCTCTGTGCTGGGCGTTGCACTCCTGTAGTGTGGTGTTTGCTGTTTGGCAGCTTTGTCCGTTCCTAAAGAATATTATTTTCTAGCTTCATAACTATTGGGGAAGAAGCAAAACTGAGAGAAGCAAAGGGAAAGGAGTTGCTGAAATGTTAAAAAATGCACTACTGTTGCAAAAGGGAGCTGTTTTCCTGCCAATCATTTTTCCTTTTGTCCCTCAGAACTGAATGCCTTATGTTCATTTCGCTGAATATTTCAAAAAAGCCACCTTTTGCCACCAGAATTTATCATCTATATTTTCCTCCTTGCATCATGTTTAAATCGCTCTACTTAGGTTTTGTTGTTTGACATATATTTATTTATTTACTTGTTTACCTACAGCCTTATGCCATTAAGCAGCCTGCCACCACACCAATAAATGGGTAAAGAAATGAATGTGTTGAAAGAAACTGTCTGCACTGTGATTTATGCAGAAGCAGAGGACTCTTTCAGGTTCTTAAGAGGTGCATCACAGCTTTGAAAGTGACAGGCTTGAACAGTGAATTGAGTTTCCTTGATGGAGCTGACCTCCAGGAATTGCTTCCTTTTCAACTGCAAGAATAAAAACTTTACCTAGTTTCAAAGTTTCTCTCCTTCTTTTAGTGTTCTTTTCTTTTCTTAAACTGCTCTTGAAAAATGTTAGGAGGCTGGGACCTCAGACAAGGTGTTTTTATGCCATTTTGCTGTTTTGCTTTTTCTTATGCTCTGGCTTTGATGGATTTGCTAAGGAACTGGAGCTACCCAAGCTTGCTCGCTCGATGAATCACTTTATGTTTTTGGATCTCAAGCTTTATTCTTTTCTGTCTCTAGTAATTCCTTTCAGAAATGAAAAATATGGCAGTAAAGATGCCTCAAAAACATGATTCCTAAATTTCATTTGTAATAAAGTATACATAAAGCTGTAGTGAAGTTCAGCCTGAATGAGCAGTGACCCAAAGATGCTTCAAAACTCTGAGGTATGCATTTCACAAAACAGCCTATAAGGAGAAGTGGGAAAATAACATTGAGGGCTACTTCATTTCCACTTGGTTCTTTCATTCCATTCATAAGGAAAATAGCCCTCTCCTTCACTCTTTCTATCCAACTTTTGGGCAATTTGGAGCCAACATAAATAAATGGGAATTGCTGTAAGTAAAGCATCGTTCAGCCATTATGTAGTTACAAAATGAGTAGGAGCTATGAAAGTATTCAAAATGCAGGTGCAAAAAACTCAAGAGCCAAAGTAGCATTTTTATTATCCAGTCTAGCTCCCCAGTTTCCTGTAAGTGCTCTAGGTTTATTCTCAGTGGAATGATTTGACTGAAAACCAATTAGAAAATTCATATATGTGCCACTCTCCTATAGAAGGGTGCAAAATGTGTTAAACACCAAGTAACCAGATATTGCTCTGTCATTAGATTTCCCTACTCTGAGTCTCTCGATGTTATCTGAAAGATAGTTTTGTGGTTTCACTGTCTTTAGGTGGGAGTTTCTTCAGGGGACATCACTGTGCTATTTAAACAACGCTGTACTAGTAAAAAGCTACTAGGAGATTGTGAGCCTTTCCCTATGAGAGCTCCTTAATGTGTGATTACTAAAAAAGACTCTTTGTAACTTGTTCTTCTGCAGTGATATGGACGGAGGACAAGTAGATCCAGGGGTGGTCCTCATCAGTTTGAGGAATTGTCATTTCTTCTAAAAATCCTCTTACAAATTTTTTGTTTAAGTGCTTTGGTGCAACACTGAGCACACTTGGAAAACAGGACTCAGAGAGGACTTAGTGAAAGAACACTTAAAATCTGAATCAAAAATATCCTAATGTGATTACTCTTATTAGTCACACTGGCCAAGATAGAGTTGAAAGGAAACCCAGCTTTCACTATCTGGGGAAATGTCTGGTTTAAACTGTGGTGCCTTAGGTGGCTGGGGAAGGTTACCCAGAGTTTTCTGGAATGCTTTCTTGAATTCTTAAATGCTTCAGTGCACCATCAAGTGCCATCAGAGTGAATACTGCCCTCAGTGGTAACTCTCAGCTGTACTTTTCAATGGTCCATTCAGCCCAGATGCCCAGACATATGAGCAATATCTCAAATAATGTTTAAATTAAATAGCAGGTAGAGCCACTGTTTAACTCCAACTGGTCTGAGATTACCAAAATTCAGGTCCCCCCCTGTGAATACCTGAATAAAAATCATATGCTCTTGGGTTTTTTTCCTTTCTGTTTTCCTCCTTTGGGTAAACCAGAAGCCAAGAGCAGAAGATGTTTTGTATTCAGTGTGTATTCCATAGCCAATTGCTACAGTCATTGGGTTCCAAACAAGAGAGTGTTTTTAATGGATTTATGGTATCTATTTTTCTTATCTAATATTAGAGATATCTGTCTCAATGCTTTTGGTAAGCTTTCAAGGATTATATCAACTTTCATGTCTGCAGTTTGGGATACAAAGGCTATTCAAGCTGGCTGTAAATGTACTGCTTGGAGGTCAGGAGAAATCTATTGTGGCACTGTGGCACCCCTTTAAGTTGATTTACTGAGCTGAGAAGTCAAAGGAGAGATGTTCACTGAAAGCTACCTGAGGTTTCTCTGCCTTGCACAGAGTTTGTGGGTGCATACCTGAGCATGAGAAGCAATTTTGCAAGATTTGTTTAGCTTGTCCTTTTTTTTCATGATACATTCTTTAACACCAGCATCATCAAAAAGAGATGACTCAGTAAAATAGCTCCCATCTGAAACTGAGTTTGCTATGGGCTTTCCATATAATAATTAATATGTCATCTTACCATTTGCATTTGTTTACAATAGAAGTACATAAAAAAACAGAAAAGAAAAAATAGAAAGAAAAAGGAATATTTCTGTGCCTGAAGGATACATTTTGAATGAGTGTGGCACATTCAGCTCCTGTGTGGCTGAAGTCTATGAATGTATAAATGACTAATGTATATTCATACTGTCAGTAGCAATTGAAAGTCTCCTACTCTTCTGACCACAAGAAATTGCATTCTGGTTTTTGTTCTCCAGTCATTGTGGCTTTTCCACTCTACCCATGGGGAAAACGGCCTTAAAACCCAGTGAAACAGAAGGGATTGCTGGAGAGGAGAGTGTTCAGAAGAAGGTTTCTTTTTGTCTTTTTTTCTGTTTTGCTTTTTCTCCAAGTTGACTCAACCTCTCCTCTACTATAAAGCCTGTGATAATCTAAGCTCTACATGCACAAGGACACTCATGACTCCTTTTCCTTACACAAAGGTGCCAGTCCTATTGGAATTACCTCAACCATTTTTTAATTGCACTCCCACTGCTGCATAGTTCTAAAATCTCACCTCAACGTTTTTGTCAGGTTTGTCATGGTGCTAATAAGAATTATATGAAATATAATAAGCAAAGCAAGGTTTCTCACCTGTTTCTTTTTGCACGTTCAGGACCCAAAAGGTAGAATCTAAAACCTCATTGAAACAAATGGTTTGACTGTGAGCGATTCTGGTGAGATTGATCAAATTTCTGTATTGACGGTGCGTTTTAGGTGAAAATGCTTCCTTCATCTTATATTCCTGCTTCAGAAAATGCTAGCAAATGGTCTGCAGCATCTAGGAAGGCAGCTGCAGTGGAAGAAAAAGAGAAAAGATGAGGTGGAATAGTAGTATTTTTGGACAATAAAGACCATGTTATCCTCACTTGAACTAATGCATTCACAGTGGCAGTCACAACAAGAATGATGAGAGCAAAACAACTTCTAATTCAAGCAATTTACTGGACTAAAGTCCTTAAGAGTGAAGATGAAAGGTAAGGAATTCTGGGCAGCTCTTGGGTCAGATGGGAACAGTGTAATGGTAATGAAAAGTATCAGCACTGCAACAGGGTTAAAAAATGTTCAGTCTCCAAGTGCTAAAGTCTCTGCAGGAGCCCTGAACAGTTTCAGGAATGAAGTGGGCTCAGAGGTTGAGACAAAGAGAGATGTTCACCTGAAGGGTCACACCACTTTTGGCTACAAAAGAGAGTGGGAGGACACTTGAGAGACTTAACCTAGGAGAAATATTTGATTGGGTTGAAGATGGCAATAAAAACAAAAGGTTGGAGCCTGAATTTTCTTTTGTATAGTATCGTTGACATCGGTCAGGTTATTGCAAAGTAGAGATAATAAGTTTTGGCTTAGGTTAGATTAAAACTATGAAGTTCACAGGTACATTTGAAGATCTATAGGTTTACATCAAGCATCAGTTTTTAGCTTGAACTGCCTCTTGACATCTGCTTCAGCAATAATAGTCACGTTGGTTGTCTTGCAGGAGATTTTTGTGCTGGTCTTTTTTCATCTGCAGGTTTTTCTGGTCCTGACTTCTAGATGTATTTAGGGTTGGATGGCTGGTTCGGGTTAGTTTTCCTGCTTTCAAAAGTCTTTTCCCTTCTTGAATCCTAACTGCAAATCAGGCTTTGTCTCATTTTCTCCCAAAGTGACACAGCTCTGGAATAGTGGTGTATTTCTGAGGATGAGGATCTTGGAGGGATATGTGCACAGTGAGGACAGCATTGTCTGCAGATACCACTGGATCAAACTGCCAGGACAGGGACTCTGACACCTCCCATCCTGCAGCATCACATTTTTCTTTCTTTGTCTCTGAATTCTTTAGAGCTTCTGCAAGAAACATCAAAGGAGGCTTATCAAGTGCTTTGTACTGATGATATGCTGCAATATTTCTTTTTCTTTGGCACTTTTAAGCCAGTTCTGACAAAGATGTTTGTTGTTATTGTTTTGGTGGGTTTGTTTGGTTGGTTGTTTTTTGGTTTTAGCTTGGTATATCTCTTGTCCTTGGAAATTTTGTGGTTTGCTCTTTTTTCTTTTATTTTGATAAGAGTGGTTGTTTCTCATAAGTGTTTTGTGTTTGATTCCTAAATAGTTCACGTGTGCATTTTGCACATGTATAAATGGAGTGTTGTAATTGACTTTACTGAGACAGTTGGGGTGAAGGAAGGAGGCAAGCAGAGATACCAGAAAGCAAGAATGTGCTTTTCAAGTGCCATCACTTCTGCCTTCAGTCTCAATGTCCTTTGCTGGTTAAAAGCTACCTTGTCCTTTTACATGGGAGATGTTAGACATAAGGAGTGTGGTCTGATGTTTGGCAATTTGTGTTCTTTAACCACTGCTTTGATTGCTTGTTTAACAACAAACACCCTTGAGTGAAACCCTAGCGTCTGACACGCTCCCTTGGTGTGTTTAGCTTTCAGTTAGGAGAAGCAAAAGCCCATGCAGAGCCCAGGTTTGTTGAGAATTAGGTTCTGCACTTTTAGTGTGTTTTTTGAATCATCTGCTAACTGATGAAGAGAAAAAAAATATTGTGATCAATGCAATGAAGGACATGTTTACTACTACTGCCATTTTATTTATTCCATATACACTTTTGATTTTGCTCTGTGGACTGGGTTGTTTTAATGCAATATTTTTATGTTACTGCCAGAGGCATGTGGGAAACACTCTGTTAGATGCACTAGAAAGATAGAGGGGTGATTGAGTATGTAGTAGATATATCCTGTGGCTCAGAGAAAAAAGATCATCCCTGGGTTTATCATCCAATGTATGTGTTCCCCCCAAGTCTGGAGAGAAGTCTCATGATTTTAGGAGGCATGAGGACCTTAGTGATAA